>JAGYYQ010000075.1:0-11561 GCA_021440005.1 Euplotes weissei
TATTAGCTCTATATCTTGAGTAGTAGTTTTTTTTTAGCGTTTTTTTTTTTGTTGGCCTTAAGTGTTTAATTATGAGCAAATCGAAGGATAAATATTTATTTTTGCCGAGTTACTCTCCTAGTTTGGCTCCTGTAGAACTTTTCTTTAACACTTTCAAGCGAAGGCTAAACGAAGCATGCAAAAATCGTGCATTAAAAACAAACTCCCCTGAGTTTGAAGACAAATGTATTAGTACAGTTAAAGCAACTACTAGTAGTGAAATACAGAGCTATTTTAAAGTACTATTCAAAACATTAAAATATTATATTTTGCAGATTAAAAAATCTGATTAAATTAATTGCTCTAATCTAAAATTTACAATATTTGCATTCAACATTTGTGAAAAGTTATATTATCGAAGAAACTAATCAAACATTATTGAACAAAATCAACTAGAGAACCAAAAGAAATTAAAATGAAGAAAGAAAAAGAAGTGTGAAATTTAGCAAATTATGATAATTTGTACATTAGATACTATTGCTAGCATCGAAAGACAGAAAGCAATTCCTCATGATTTATAGTAGGTTCAGAACCACTTTCACCTACAATATGCTTGTCTTTGAGTGTGAATGAAGAATGATTGATTTAGAGGTTTTTGATTTTCCTAAGAACATTCCTACATCAGAGTCTTCTATTTTTTTTTTTTTTCAGAATAAACTATGAGTTACCATCATTCCTGGTTTAAGCGTAAATTTTACCGGATCTTTTTTGTTGGTAATGCTTGCAGGACTTACAACAGGGTTGTTATTAGGGATTTTAGGAATACTGACATTAGTGAGAGTATTAATCACTTGGTAGATGTCAAATTCATGAGGGGTTTGCTAAAATTCATGAAGGAGTTTAAAATTTCTATGTCTGGTTTTGTCGTATTGACTGCATAAACAATTTTACCAATCATTTGTTGGGTTTTTGTCCGGACTTTTTCAGTTTTTTTGGTTAAATTGATGTTCCATAATTTCGACATATCAACATTTTTAAACCCTCCAATGAATTTCCATTGATCGGCAATCAAATTTGTTTTTTGCTTTAGCAATTTTATTGTGCATTTTTAAAAGGGTTAACTTTGAGATTGAAGGAACAGGCTTTATTCAGTTTTTTGTAAGAACTACAATCCATTTCACTAGGAAATATCTTGCAATAATTTGTTTTGAATCTTCAGGTTAGTGGTAAGGTTGGAAATCTATGCAAATATTTTCGAATGAAGAGTGGGTATAACTGTCCTTCATGCAAGACAAAACATTCATAATAAACATAAATTTATTGTCTTCTCAGCTGAGTTAGAATAGTTGAAGATCTGCCAAGACTTGAAATAATAGTATACTAAAAACTGATCCCTAATATTTAATTGATAGAAATTCGCATTTATCAAGTTTTACAGTGTGAAATATTCCTTATACTATTTAAGAATTAAAGAAAATCAATTTATCAGAATATTAGGAATCAATTTTTGTTATAGGTGTATTTACGAATGGAGCAAAGCTCAACCCGTATAGGGTTGGAACCGGCCACATCCTAAAAAGGATTTTCAATATTTCCTTTTCAACCCTGAATTTTGGGGTGTGGCCAATCCTGCATATTAGCCAATTAGATTTCAATATTTGACCAAATATGAGTGATTGGCCACACCGCAAAATTCAGGGTTGAAAATGAAATATTGAAAACCCTTTTTAGGATGTGGCTGGTCCCAACCCTATACGGGTGGAGCTTTGCTCCATTCGTACAAACACAAAAAAAAAATTAAAAAAAATCATAAGAAAAATGAGCATACCATTCTAAGAATAGGAAATTTATGAACCAGTTCTCTACTTGGTTAAAAATGATGGGAGTCCAATTATAAGGCTATCAATGTACAAAAAAAATCAAACTAATGTAGGTTCAGACGGAACTCCGATGTACAGTTTAGCATTTGAAGGATGGATTGTTGGGTATAATGCTTATGGCCATATCAACTATCATTTGAGTTTAAGTAAACATAACCAAAGAATTTTAACCAGAATCATTTCAATCTACAACTGAAGCAATTCTTTAGTTTTATTCAAAAGATACAGCCGCTCCCAATAAATGGGTGTTAAATTTCCAATTTCTGTTTGCAATATTAGGATTTGGCGGAATGCAAATTTTTGAATAATTATCCAATCAGATTCCAACATTTGGGAAATTTTCGCATTTGGCCACATCACAATATTGAGAATATGAAATCGAGATTAAAAGCTCATTTATTAGGTGCGACTTAAGAATTGCTTTTGCTGGTTTCCCTCTTCTAATCAACCCCTCCATCTACCCTACTTTCCATCTCTTCCATCCCCACCAACTCAAAAGACAATTTTTTGTTGTTGTTGTAGTTAATGTATTAGTGTAGAACAATAGCTTAACAGCATTATCGGATCCAAAGATACCCATGCGTTCACTTTAAAGCTGCCTTTCCAATTCCAAATTTATACTGAGAGTTTTTCTTTGTCCACAAACCATATTTAAAAGGTGAATTATGATAAAAAGTGGATTCATCTGTAAAATAAGCATTTTCCCAGCTTTGATATTTATGAGCCTTGGCACTTTTAACTCGATTCTTTTTGCTGGAATTGGATAAAATTGGTCTTTTAATTGAGGTTCCCCATTTATATCCAGCTTCTTTAAGTATATTTCTGACAGTTTGGTCTGAATTATTCTTTTCTTCGGTAGATGCTATGTTTGCAATCATTTAGAAGGCAAAGTATTATCGCCTTCAATTAAATCTACAATCTTTTCTTTGTTCATTTGCTAAATTTTGTGATATCTACCTGAATCCCCTCTACATTCTAAGGAACCGCAATAATCAATTTCCTTGCATAAATTATAGACTTGTACCTTTAAGTAGGCATTTTCTAGTTTTTCAGTAAAATTTTTTAACACTCATCCGTGATTCTTTAAGAATATTTTTTTGGTTTAGATTTTCCTCTTTATCAACAGTTTTGTATGCTTTCTTTTGTTTCTTAGATGACTCTTTTTGAAAGGAACTATTAGAATATTCAGGACCATCATATGAGTTGTCATTAGGATTATAATTAGATTCTTCTTTGTTTTCAGAATTTTTCTGGTGATTCATGATCATCATCACTTTCATTCTCGCATGATTCAGTAAATTGAAATGAATAATTTGAGTTTGAATCTTCAGAAATATGCCGATATCTCTTTTTAATTTTAGTCGCTAATTTACCCTCTTAAACTTTTTTTTCTTCATTTTCAGGTGTTACTCTTGAAAAATTAAGTTTACAGTGCAATGTAAACAAGGACCTCATCAGAATGGCTAACGATTTCACAGGGGAAGAAATTTACATGTTTAAAACCTTAGATTTAGGCAAATACGAGCTAAGTATCAAAAATCAAGGCAGCTGTTCAAAAATCAAACTCACAGTACCCAAATTCGTACTCGAGACTCACTAGCAGCAATAGGGTTGCCACTGGCGAACATTTTGGGTACGTATAGAACTGGTTTCTATCTAATTATTATAGCATTTTATATCAGTCGTTCGAATTATACTAGCTCCACTCAACACCATTCAAAAATCCATGTTTATTGGGAAAAATTCATCAAACTTGGCTAAATATTACTATTTTTGAAGGAAAATTTATTTAAAGCACATTAAGGCCTAAGGTCGATAGTTAAATAATTTTATACTTTGACTTTTCCATGATTGTGGAAATAAAACTTATCTTTCCATAAAGAAAATTAAATTGGGATGTAAAGACAGTTAGACTATGCAAGTCTGGATTTGTATTCATACTAAAAACAGTATCAGTTCACAGTTAATTTATTATCTAATTTTATTAATTAGGAATTATCATTAAAATTCAAAACATTTGATTAGGCTAATTATAAATAATGAATTAAAATCAAAGAGAATGTAATCAAGCATTCCAAGATAAACCAAGTACTGATTTTCCCCATGAATAATACAAAATGAACAAGTATGTTGAAGTCGCTAGCATTTGCAGACAATGAGACTAGTTTTTATTTAAAAATCCGTTGAGGATAAAATTATGAGTGGTGAATGACATTGCCGTTGCCATCTATGATGCCATTATCATAGAGATTTTTACAAATGTCTCTATCCTTTTCCAACTCTTCAATTTCATTGTCCCTCTTTTTAAGTTCGTCTTGAAGATCTTCAATTTCCTTCTTCATGTCATTGATGCCTAACTCTTCGATCAATTCTTCCTTCTCCTTGCGCTCCTTCTCTTCTTTCTGCCTTTTGTAAAAATGTTTCTTCAAAAGGTGATGAGATCTACCCTTTTTGACTATTTTTATACAATCAGATGCTCTCACTTACCAGCCACCATTTGAGATTCTGCAAAAATTTTGGCAAATCTTGAATCAACGTTCATGCTTATGTTGTTTTTCTTTAGCAATTTTTCTTTGCGTTCTTCTAATTCAATTGTTACTGCTCTCTGAAACCTAGCTTCATCAATTGTGTTACCTATAGTTCAGAGTTCTACATTTTTGCTTACAGATATTTGCCAACCACTTTCTATTCGGGAGGCGTTTCTCATAATTGTTAGGCAGGTACTCTGGCTTATGTAATATATTAACTACAAAGTCTATCATCTTCTCAGTAGTCAGGCCTTCAGTCAACGGAACATCACAAAAGTTGACTTCTTTTCTTGTAAAAACCTATAAAAGAAGATCTCACCAAGTTGGTGAACCTTGAAACTTACCTTTTTGGCCCCAAACAAAATATCGGAAACAAATTCCATTGGTCACTCTTTTCATGGTGGGAGATACAGATTTCCTTCCACCGACAGCATGCGGTACATTTCAGATTTACTCTGAACTTTCGTACCGATTTCTAAAAAGTTAACAGGAGCGGTCTCTTCCATATCCAAGTATTATACTTATCAAATTAAATTATAAAAATTATCAAATTTTTTTTTCTTAAATATTGCATCACCAGATCACCAGATTCTGGTCGATCACCAACTTAGTGAAAATTCTATGAAAACTTCCAAAGTTCGGACTCGTAAGCAATTCGAAATATTTAAATAAAATAAATTACTATTTAATCTGTGAATCGAAGTAGACTATGGAGAGTCCGAATAATGCAGGTATAGTCCCGACTGGCCCTGATGATGATGCTCCAGATAATTTATTGAATTTAGCTAACGTTCTCCGCGATTATTGAAAAATTGAAGCGTTTTCAACAAAAATTTTGAATAAATCTGAAGAGGTTATAATTGCTTCAAGCGAAGTTCATGAAGGTTTTAAAAATCTTTGAAGTTCTGAAAATCTTGAAATTGCTTACACAAAGATTGTTAAAAAGGGAGAAGATGTAAGTAAGTCAGAATTATAAGCAAGTGGCACTTGAACATTAAGAAGCAAACTAATAACTTTACAATGCATGATTTGAAAATTCTGTCTCAAACAAAGCTTGAAGAGTTAATTTCAAAGCTTGATGAATCAAAGCTTGATAAAGATTTTGAAAATAAAGTTAACTTGGAAGCAGAGGGAAGAAATCATGCAGTTGGTTCATTTTCTATGCCTATATCAAATTACTTTTTATTAGACACTGCTAAATTAAATTCACTAAGGAAGGTGAAAAATTCGAAATATTCGAAAGAATACAAGTTACAGTTTCAAAAATTATTGAAAGATCATCCTAATTAAACACTGAGAAATCAAAAATTTATTAAATATTCCAGAAAAATCTTTCTATAATCTTAAAAAGGAAGTGGAAAGTTCACATTTTCAAAATTGCGATGAAGAGAAAAAGGAAAAAGTAAAAATTTTGTTTTCTGATACTCAAAAGTTTTATGTATCAAAATTACTTGAACCACCAGCACATCCCAGATCACTCAATGAAATTTAGTGAAATAGTTAAGAGAGTTTTCAAAGTAAATTGAACAAGATGGACCATTCGTAAGTATATTAAAAATGAGATGAATTTTTCATATAAACGTGGCTCATCAAGACATACAAATGCTAAGGCGAAAGAACTTGTTTATCTACAAAGCGTATATTCAACAATAGCTCTTAGTGACATCTACAGTAAAAGTATCATCATCAATGTTGATGAATCCTCGTTCAGCCGATCTGTAAAAAGGAATTACACTTGGTTACCAGTTGGCAAGAGTGCTCCTATATTAAACTCAGTTTGGACTGGCAGCTGAAATATCATTTTTGCTCTATTTAGTTCAGGAGACTGGCTATGTATGCTCAAAAATACTACCACTAATTCAAAGAACTTTTCTATGTTTTTGCTAATTTTAAAGATGTACTTGCAACATTCAGGCTATTATGATTTTTCAAATTTCAAGCTCCAGCTAGATAATGCTACTTGCCATGATTCAGGGTTCACTCAAAAATTTGTATTCAATCTTGGCCTCAAAATTTATTTCCTTCCTCCCTATTCACCCAACTTAGCTCCAGTAGAACTAATTTTTGGAATAATCAAAAAGGAACTCAGCAAAGGGTCAAGTACGGCTTCTAGGAATTTCAAGAGTCATTTTGGAAAAGTTGCGATTCTTAACTCTTTAGAAAAATTAAACAAACAACTTTGACTCAAACTTTGGATAAAATTTGCTGTTGAGGCCAAAAATTGCATTCTTAGAATACACCGAGCAATGAAAATCAAACCACAAATCAATCGAAAGAATGAAACTAAATTCATTATTGAATAAAGAATTATCACTGATCCTATCTAACTAATTACATTATTTTGTCTGTCTTTGTTCAAATCTTGCTTTAGTGACTTTCGTAGAAGACATGGACCTGAAACGTAAAGTTTTCCAGAGTATCTCATGAATTGTTTCACCCATGTTATTTTTATGCTTTTTCTTTACAAAAGTAGGCGAATATTCTGATATTAGCATGTCTCAAAACCTTCTCATTGTTTGGCTGAATCTCAAGTGCAAATATTTGGGGTTTTGAGGTGGGGTGCTGCTGGGGTAGAAACTGGCCAAATTTTTATTTTTACATTATTTAGCGGGTAGAACGAGCAAGGAATTTAGCCAGACCTTATAATTACCTTGGAGTAGTAGGAGAGAGTGGTTTCCCTAACTACCTACAGACCACAACAATGGAGTAAACATAATCTTTCAATAAAAAAATTTAAATAAGGTAAATTGTGTATATAAATGTGTAGGGGGTGCTTATGATTTCTGAAATATCAATATGTAAGGATCTTTCTCTTTCTTATTTTTTTTATTAGCCAATTGTTAGTTTTTTTTCTTGTATTAAATTGTCAAGGTTGTATTGTTTTATGTGGTGATAAAGTTATTTTTTTCTCGAATTTACTAATGATATCAATAAGTAAGGATCAGGGTACGATTGTTAAAATAAGTATTGTTTGATAAAAATTCTGATAAATTTGTCTTACTTCAAATTAATAAAAAAATATATAAAATGCAAAAATAATGCTTGAATACAGAACAGAATTAATTAGTATAAGATTTTGATAAATATTTACAAGAAAAATTTACATTGATTTGCAACAGAAATTATAAAAAAAAAAAGAAAGATTTATTCAAAGAATTAAAATCTGTTATGGTCCATAACATCTTCGCTAATTTTTTGCAATTTCTCTGAGCAATTTTCCTTGGTCTGAAATGCCTTTTCTTATCTATTTTTGTATACCCCCAGCCATGGACATCGGTAATATTTTCCTACTGATTTTTCCTTTTCTAAAATGTTTCTAAGCCATTTTTTTGTCTATCAAATACATGAATAGTCATACTGTGGCTTTCTCTATTTTACACCTTTAGTACTCCTTGCAGTCCCAAAATAGTATTTTACCTAGAATTTTGTCTTGGTTGAAATCTACTCTCGATATCAAAGACAAAAACCAAGTCTTAGGGCAAAAATCTGAAATTTGTTGAAAAGCTTCTGATATCCGGAAAGTAGCAACTGTATTCTATCACCTATTTTTACTGCAAAGGTTTAAATAAATCCTTATGCTTACCTTTTACTCTAAAGCTTTTTAATTCTAAGAGAATCAGTAGTTTTAGATCTAGAATTTTTTTTTCTGTTTTAGAGTATTCTTCAAATTTTCAACTGTCTCTACTTTATTCTAAAAATATTTTGAGAAAATTTGAATATACTTTTGGGGATGGAGTTAGAGGTAAATAGACAGAGTTAACTAATGATCTTACCTCTAACTCCGCATACCTCCCTGTAAATTAATAGATATTTCCATCAATCAAATGTTGCGGTGACGAAATTATTTTTTATATTAATTTCAAATTTTTTTTTTCTTATTATTCTTCAAAAAATTAATATCCCTATTTAAAAGAAATAGAAGATCCTAAATAATAAAAAATTTAGTTAAAATGCAGAGCCGATTAGCAATGGAACATTCGTTCACTAACACTTTTAACGAAATATTAGTAATAACAGAAGATACAGATTATTGTATCAATGGGTGTATTGTTATTATGGAAATCTTGGTGATTTCCACCTTCTGGATGGTCGATTTCGGTGAAGAAGGCCACCTAGATCATCCGGTCGTTAAAATTGGATTTCTGGAATAAAAGAACTGGCTCTGGAAGCCCAGAAACCAGTAAAATTAAGCAGTTTCCGGAGCCAGTTTTTGAGTTCCGGAAACTAGATTTTAAAGGCCAACAAATCTGAGTGATTCTTGCCACCCAGATCTGGAAGAGTGATAATAAAATGCTGATCACTTCAAATTTTGATCTTTGAAATATTTCAATAAACTAAACAAAGAAGAAAGATAGAATTGACGGATTTCATTGGTACATTGCACAATCCAAAAACAAAAAATTAGAGAATAGATTCTATTTTTGAGAAGCACAGAAAAATTCCTTTCATACTCTATGTTAGATTAATATTTTACTTGCTAGTTGTCCTAATGAATGCTGTAGAAACAGAAAAATACACTAAAAAGCATTATAGACACAGAGTGTCGAAATGGACAATTAGACTCATATTTAAGGATGAAGGTATTTGAATGCTCAAATGCGACAAAGCCTGAATTAAAATCCGTAATTATTCAAGGAATAATTGAGATAGATGAGGCATTATTTACGCATTCTGATGGTAATTGGGCTTACGATACAGCTACTTCTGCAAAAGTTTATGAAGGTCATATCACTTTAATTTATTTGAGATAAAATTTTTGCAAATTTAAGCATTTCAGCTAAAGTTAAATAAATTTATGATGCTTTAAAAATTTATCCTGTACCTTAAAATTAATTAATCTAGAAAAATTATTAGACTTACCATAAAGCAAATTCAAGTAAATTATACTATTTTCCCAAAGATTTCTGATTTTTGAGGAAATTTAAATTCGAGTTATAAAATTATTAAATTTTAGTTATAAATAAAAGAAATAAAAAAAAAATAAATTATCAAAACTACAAATTTATGATCATAAGGATTTTCCTAGTATTCATATCTGGACTATTGGTTTCACTGAAAGAGACACCATTCTTGCTTATATCTTTCATATAAAAAGAAGAACATCGGAGCGCATAAATGAACTATTACTAAGGCCATTCTAGAGGCCAAAGTAGGGAGGATGTGGGAGGATGTGAGATAGGTGGGAGGGTAAGAAGGTGGAAGGTTTGGGAGAGAATGCAGGTGGAGTAAGTAAATTCCTCCCAGGAAAACTCTTCGAAGGCTCAGGAGAATAGTGGTTTCCGTAAAGTAAATTTACTCCGTCCACTACCTTCCAACCTTCCCTACCATTTCCCTTACCTCCCTCCTCCAACTTTCCCTCCTATTCTACCACCTGCCTCCTCCCTTCCCACTCCTTCACCCACCTCTACCCTCCACTCCCAACCTAATAATAATTTCCAAATATTGAAACCTGTGTGATTAATTTTTCAATTAATGTGTAATCTGGCTACACTCCAAAATCCACAGTTATTAATTTTATTCTTATATTTTGTATTTTCAATATTTTCAATATTGAAATTCATTTGTATTTTGGTGTAATTTAATAATCTCAAATTGCCTAAGATATGGATGCAAGTATTGTAGATTTCTTTTAGAGTCAATGGAGTCGAAATTCAATACATACAGTGAATAGGGGTTAGCTTATAATTGAAAGTGAGATCCAGAATGATTGCATTCTCGTATTTCTTTTCCTGAAGCAATTTTTTATACATCTTCTTTACTTAAAAAATTAGTTCTGTTTGGTTTAGGAATGCCAAAAAAGCTTGAAGCTTCAAATCAAGTAACCCACTTTTTTTATTAGGTAAATCCAAATAAGTCAAGATTCAGAAATTCAAAAACTATCAGTTAGGCTAGAATCCTTGCTTGCCTAACTAGAATAGCGGCTAGCAGCACACATATCATAGTAAGCTTTCTGCGTGCTGCTAGCCAATATCTGGGTAGGCACACAGGAATTCTAACCTAACAGCTAGTTTTTGAAATTCCCGCCTAAAACCTAGACAGATTTGTCTATTATTTGAGATGGAACATAAAGAACTTTTTAATCACCTTGTAATACATGTGGAGCATCTTTATGAATTTTTTGCTATCAATATTTTCATGCTTCAGAACTGCATAGATATCATTAAGATGATATCTGTCTGAAAACCTTTTGAAGTTATTCAAAATTAGAAAATAATCCTGCTTTTTTTGCGACCAATTTTTTTTAATGAAAATCAGTGAAAGCTAAAATAGGACTAGGAGTCACATTTGTGAATTTTTCATGATTCCAAAATGAAATAGAATTTTTAGTAGATTCATTGAGTAATTTATTCTAAGTAAACGTGGATTTGAACATTACTTGGTCAGGGCTATTATATTCTTTCTTTACTATCATCTACATCTATCTTGCATTAACTAATTTACAATAAAATGAATCTTGCCAAGTTTGAAGCAATCAAATTTTGATATTAACTCTTTCACCTATCTCTGCCTTATTTAGCCAAAGTAGGTGAATTTATTAGAAATAAAAAGTGTCATTTTTGAAACTTATCTTCGCAAAATCGAGTAATTCGTTGAAGAAAATTTATTTTCATGATCGAAGAAAAATTAGCAAAATAGTTAACTTAGCAGTATTTCAATTTTTGACTAAATGAAAGCTAAGAAAAATGAAGAAAGCTATAGAACATAAAGGATATCATTAGACATTCTGAGATCAATAATTTTTTTTTTAAATTTGAATCATGTTCGAAAGTAAAAGACAAAATTTTCTGATTTGAAGATAATTCCGAAACCATCATGATTTATCATGGAAATCTAGGTGATTTCCATCACCTGGCTGGCGGATCTCGGTGGGTAGGATCACCAAGATCCGCCAGCCTTTAAATCTGGGTTTCCAGAACCCAAAAACTGGCTCTGGAAGCCCAGAAACAAGTAAAATTAAGCGGTTTCCGGAGCCAGTTTTTGGGTTCCGGAAATAGAGATTTAAAGGCCGGCAGATCTTGGTGATTTCGATCATCGAGATCTGCCGGCCTCGTTTCCCGGCCCAGATTTGAGGATCTAGTACAATATTATACTCCTCTAAGTTTAGAGATTTTAAACAGAATATCTTACTAAGGAAATCTGAGTGATTACCGTTTCAGGGCTGGCAGATTTCGGT
>JAGYYQ010000076.1:0-11171 GCA_021440005.1 Euplotes weissei
AGAATCCAAAATACTCGGTCTTACCGTACGGGTACACGGCGCTCCATAGGGATCTCGACAATCGAGCCATCGGCGGTGATGAACAAGGAAACCTCTACTACCTCGACGAAGGAAACGGCAACGGTGTCGAGGACCTCGAGTGGGCCTTTACCACCAAGAGTTTCCCCCTCGGCGGGACCACGCGCCTTGAGACATATGACAAGTTCTCTGTTGACGCCGACCTTGGCGGCGCGGAAACACTAATCACGCTGACGACGGACGAGGGCAAGTCCACGCAGTTCACCTTCAACTGGCACGGGCGCAAGCGCATCGAGCGATGGCTCCCGGCGTACATGACGGGCAGGACGGTCAAGATGTCCGTGCAGTCGAAGGGCCGCCGCCGGCGGCACTTCTACAGCCTGGCCCTGGGCGTGGAGCAAGAGGTTGAGCCGTGATGGCGGGCATTATCAAGTCGCAGTACGAGGACGACCCGGCCCCGATATGGGAGCTTCAAGACGAGGCCCTGTACAGGAAGAACGGCAAGCATGTTGCGGCGGGTCAGATCGAGCAGGCGCTTGCCCCGGCGGCGGGAACGGATGTTGTCAACAAGAACTATGTGGACTCAAATGCCGGGGCGGTATCGAACGTGATCGAAGACGTGACGCTATCGGGGACATCCGGCACGCTGACGAGCACCCCGACCGATGTGGACCGGGTGATGGTTTGGCACGAGGGGTTCAGGCTGCAAAGGGTGGCGAGTTCGCCGACTTCGACGCAGTTCACCTTGAGCGGCACGACGATAGCGGTTCACTCCGACCTGTCGGGGGAGACGCTCAAGCTGCTGTACCCGACGGCGGCGAGCACGACGGTTGTCAACGCGCTGACGAGTGTTGCGTACCCCGCAACGGGGTTCACGTTATCGGCGACTCCGGCGTCCGATGCGCAGGTCATTTTGATGTTCGAGGGCACAAGGCTGATGCAGGTGGGGAGTTCCCCGTCGTCGTCGGAGTACACGATTAGTGGCGCGAGCGTCACGACAGGGGTTTCGGTTACCGCGGATGGTCAACTCGTTGCGATATTTACTACTTAGCCTGCTGTTAGCGAGCACGGCTCACGCGGCTCCGGTCGGCGTGGGACAGGGCGGCACGGATTGCGAGGGCGTCAAGGTTGAGGCCGACCTGGACTCATCATACGACACGGGGGCGCTCTGCACGATCACCGACGGCGCGAGTTCGTCGGACTGCGCGACGGGCCTGGGCTCCACGAAGGTCACATGCAGGCACGACGGGGCTGGAACGTGGACGGCGATTGGCTCGGGCGCTGGCGGCGGCGCCCCGACGGATGCGGATTACCTTGTCGGCACGGCGAATGGGTCGTTGTCGGCGGAGATTGTTGTCGGGACGGCTCCGGCGGGGGAACTCGGCGGAACGTGGGGGAGCCCCACAGTAGACGCGACGCACTCGGGTTCGGCGCACCACAGCGCGGTGACGGTATCGGGCACGCCCGACTACATCACGCTGTCGGGTCAGGACATCGTGCGCGGGCAGGTCGATCTCGCTGCGGACGTTACAGGAAACCTCCCGGTCGGAAATCTCAACAGCGGGACATCGGCGTCGTCGTCGACGTTCTGGAGAGGGGACGGCACATGGGCCGCGCCATCCGGCACGGGCGACATTACGGACGTGTTCGACTGCGCGAGTGGCGACTGTGCGGACGTGGCGCTGGGGGCGACGGACAGCCTCGACGCCTCGGCGGTGGACGCGAATGCAGTGGGAGAGGGAATCATCCTTCCCCAGGCCGCGACGTGCGCGACGGGGAGTATCACGGCGGGGTCGATCTGCTACGGGACGACGAGCGACGAGCTTTGCGTGAGCGACGGTACGGCGTTCGACTGCCAGACGCTCGGCGTGACGGACACCGACACCCAGCTAACCCAGGAGCAAGTTGAGGATTATGCTGGCGCTCTTGTCGCCGACGGCACGGGCACGCACACGGGGATTGCGGTCACGTACCAAGACACGACAGGGGATGTCGATATTGTCGTAGACCACGACGCCGCTACGAACTTCGTAGCGAACGAGCACATAGACCACTCGGCGGTATCTATCACGGGGACTGGCGCGCTCGGGGGCGGTGGTGCAATTACGTCGAGCCAAACCATAACTTGTAACGACGCGGCGGCGGACGGCTCGACCAAGGGATGCGCGACGTTCAACGCCACGCGGTTTTCGGCAGCGTCGGGCGTGGTCGATGTGGCTTCGGTTGCTGGTATTACCGGCGCAGACGAGGACGACGTCACGCTTGCGGACGTTCAGGCGGCCGCGTCGAACGATTTTCACAACCTCGGCGGCACGGATGCCGACACCCAACTGACCCAAGAACAGGTAGAGGATTATGCTGGCGCGTTGGTGGCCGACGGTACGGGGACGCACACCGGCATCGCAGTGACCTATCAAGACGCGACGGGCGACGTTGATCTCGTCGTGGACCACGATGCGGCAGCGAACTTCGTCGCCAACGAGCACATAGACTGGACGGGGGCGAGTGCCGGAACGATTCATGCCACGAACTACGTGGACAACGACACTCCGGCGCTGACCCAGGAAGAAGTTGAGGATTACGCGGGCGCGCTGGTTGCCGACGGCACCGGGACTCATACCGGCATCGCGGTGACATACCAGGACGCCACGGGCGATGTGGATATCGTGGTCGATCATGACGCCGCGACGAACTTCGTAGCCAACGAGCACATAGATTGGACCGGGGCGTCAGCGGGAACGATCCACGCTACGAACTATACGGACACGACATACGCGGCAGGTGACGGGCTTTCGCTCGGCGGCACGACGTTCGCGGTGGACGTGGACCAGTACGGCGTATGCGCGAACAACACGGATTGTACGGTTGCGGCGAGCGATACGCTGATCGTGAGCAACGCGGGCACCGAGGACGAGATCCCGGCGCAGGCGCTTGGCGTCACGGTGCAAGTTAACGACGTCGGCACGGACTACTGCACGACGCTCAACCTCAACTCGGAGTTCGCGGCGCTGTCCACGGCTGCGGATCATGCGGACTTCGCGGGCAACGCGACGGAATGCACGATTGCGCCGGGTGCGACGATCATGCGGACGACGACAGGAGTCAACGAATCGCAACTCCCGACTGTCATCGCGATGGATGACACAACGCGGTGCTGGGGCACGGCTTCCGATGTCTGTCTTGAGTACGACGAGGACGGCACGGACGAGGGGCGTTTCTCGGGTGCGAACATCGTATTCGATGGCGGCGCGGAAATCCCGACCGGCAAGGATCTGACGATTGCCGACGCGCCTACCGCATCCACCGACGCCGCTAACAAGGCGTATGTGGATACGCACGGGTGCTCGCGGGTGAGTGTTCAGGGGTCGGCGACATCCGGGACTACGCTTAACGGGTACATGGGCGGCGGTCTCAATCAGTACATTACGGCGGACATGTACGGCGACGTACTGCCAGCCGACGCGACCCTGTCCAACTTCCGGTGCAACACTCGGTACGACGGCCAATCCGGCGATACGTTCGCGTTCACGGTACAGACGGCGGACATCACTACATGCGATCCAGCCGCCGACGGCGGCGTAAACACATGCACGGTGACGGACTCGGCTATCGCCTGCACAATTACCGGAAGCGGGGCAGCGACGGACTACACATGCACGGATGCCGACACGGTATCCCTTAATGCCGGGGACTTGGTGCGGATGAAGATCCTCAACACGGGATGGCCGAATACGTGGTTTTCCTGCTCGTGGTTAGAATGCCTCGACTAATCGCACAAGCAGTTATCGCGGCGGTGCTGATTGCGACGCCTGCGCACGCGGCCCGCGAGTTCGTTTGGTCGTCGGGTACGTGCGCTCCGGCGTCCACGGCGGGGCAGGCCGAAGTTGACAATTGGGAAACCGATACCGACATGCCGTTCCATTCCTTCGGGACGAATAGGCCCGAGAAATCCACGACGACTTTCGGCGATGCAAACAATGAGTGTAGCCATCAGTTCGACGCAGCTTCGGGTGTGACGAGTTATGCAGGGCGTGACGTGACATCCACTACCACGCCGCGCATGGCGGCATACCTGAAGGTATCGACGGCACCGACCACGCGCCGGAAGATCATGTCGTTTGTTAACGGCTGCATGGTCACGCTTGAGGATGACGCGGCAATCCCCGGCAACGTAAAGATCAAGGCGTTTTTCGACGAGACGGACGTGGACGATGGGCTGTGCCAAGGGTCGCTGGAGGACAACGATACCAAGTGTGACATCGGGTGTTTCACTAACGCCGATTGCGAGTATCGCGGATACGACTCCGAATGCGCGGACTCGTTTTGCAACGCGGACGACGAATGCCCAAGCGAAGCCACGGGATCGTCGGGTTGCGAGGAAGGCTCGTTCGGGCAGTACAGTTTCGATCCTACCGATTGGCAGATCATCACGCTGGCCCAAGACAATGGAACGGGCACGGTTACGTGCCAGTTGTGGGCCGGGAAGCCTGGGTATTCTCGATCATGGGGCGCGGGGACGCACCGGGTCGGTGAGTGTTCCGGGGCCAACAAAGAGGCGTGTGCGGACGATACGGACTGCGAAGGCGTAGAGACGTGCGACACGTCTGCGCTTACCGCGATTACAGAGGTGCGCTGGGGCACCGACGATACGGTAGCTGATGCGGCGGACTACCTACTCGATTCGTTCGTCTACGACTCCGACGATGTGACGGGGATGGTCAACTACCGCGTGCCGGAACTGGTCCCAGACGACAACACAGGGACCCAGGATTGGGTGAGTACCGGGTGCGGCGGCGGCGATGATGAATGCGTTGACGAGACTGGCAACGGAACGTCCCCGGATGAAGGGGTGACGTATCTTTCCGAATCGACCAGTGGCGACGGAGAGGACTTAGGGTTTGAGGGGATTTCCCTAACGGGCACCTGTTCGACCACTTGTTCAAACTCCAACATCGCGTGCGACGTGGCAGGGGACTGTACCGAGGATGGGGTAACGTCGGTTTCGTTCGTGGCGTTGGCAAGGGACCAAGGCGATGCAGTCGCCCCGGAAACCAAGACGCTGCAATTGTGCGCGCTCGACAATTCGGGAGATACAGAATCGTGCGGTAGTGCTGCGGACATCGCCGCGCACGGATCGACGGACTACATGCCGAATGCGTTCGCGATTGACGAACTGAACCCAGACGGCGGCGCATGGAGCGAGGCGGACGTGGACGCGCTACGGGTCCGCATGAAGTACACGGACAGCGGCGGCTCGCCGGGGTCGCTTCGCGTGACGACGGTTCACATGCAACCAGAGATCGCGATGTCCGACCCGCCGATTCCGACGAACATCCCCGACAACAGCGGCGACGCGCAAGATACCGTTATGTTCATTGGCGACTCGCGGTGGACGCGCACTTCGTTTAGGGGCGCAGTGGTCGCCAATCTGACGGAGCCGAACAACATCATCAATTGCGCCAGGGGCGGCGCAACGACCACGGACGGCGCGAACAGCATCGTTGACGCGCTCGCCGGGAAAACGACGCAGTACATGCCATGCACTGCGGACATAGGATCGGACACGAAGGACGCGGACGTCGTGGCTGTGCTGTTCGGGTTTAACGACAGGTGGTTCGGTCCCCCCAACTCGCCGGAGATGCTGTTCGGATGCACGACGAACGCGGACTGCGTGGATGGAGGCGAATGCGTCGACGTGCCGTTAAGCGCGCAGAAGCGATGCACGAAGGGGCAAAACGGGTACTGCGTCAGTTGGTGCAACAGCAACGACGATTGCACAGTTGGGAACTGCACGGACGGGCTATGCGACGAAAACGGAAACGCCTGCGATTGCCCGAGCAACGGCATGGTGACGTACGAAAACGGCACGACCCGGTGCATCGTCGCGGGCACGAATCACTTGGCGTCATGCACTCCGGGCGGCGGCGAGACGGATTGCGGTTGCGCGTCGGATGCCGATTGCGGGCCGTACAATTGCGTGGGCGGACTGTGTGGGGTCACCACATGGCAGTGCCCGGTCAACCTCGCGATCCCGCGCGCCTGCAATACCGGCTGCGTGAATGTTGACGGATGCACGGATGGCCTATGCTACGCGAAAAACTCACTCGCGGTGATGCAGCAATCCATCACGGATATTGCCGACGCGGCCGACGCGGCCAGCGCAGACGTGGTGTGGGCGTTGGCCCCGATGGCGGAAACGCACGACCCGGCCAAGTGCCTGCGGCACGTCAACGAAAGTATGCGAGCTATGAACGCCTGGCAGCGGCAATGGGCCATCGCTCGCGGTGATTCGTTCGTTGACCTGGATTATTGCATTCGCGCACGTAGCGAGCACGGCGACATAGATCCAGTCTGTTATGAGGGAATAGACGGCATCCACTTCACGTCGACGTGTATGCAGTGGATGGCCGACTGCATATCCAACGTGTTCACGGCCGACGCCGCGAGCGATGGCGTTTGCGATACCGGCGCGTGTACGGCGGGCCGGATTGGCGACGCCTGCACGGACGCTGACGACTGCCACACGTACGAGCGGACGTTTTAGGATTATGGAAATGAAAACACTGATTTTGATTTGGTCGGTATTCTTGGCCCTCGTGGCCGCGACTATCGGGTGGGCGCAGCCCATCCCCCCGGGGCTTGGCGGCACGGGCTGTCCGTCCCCGGTGTTGGTCGGCAACTTGGCGCTATACGCGACTGCCGGCGCGTCGTGTCAGGTCTCCGACGCGGACGACGCGAACGATTGTTCGTCCGGTGACGGCTCCACGACCACGACATGCTGTTACGACGGGTCTACGTGGTCTACGGCGCATTGCGGTGGCGGTGGCGGCGGTGGCGACATCACCGGCCCGGTGACGACCGTGGACAAGGCGGTGCCCATCTGGTCCGGCACGGGTGGCAACACGCTTAGGAACTCGGAGTGCGTCACGACCGACATCGACGGGGACGCGCTTCCCGACCAGATGGATTGCCCCGAGGGCTTCACGAGTTCGGACCAACTCTGCACGAACAACACGGACTGCAACTACTTTCGCGTTTACAAGAACGACGGCGGCGGCACGCCGACGTGCGCGACGATGGGCGCGGCGGGCACGTTCACGGCGTACGGGGACAACAGCGGCGAGATTCGTTGGTGCGATGGGACGACGGAGACAAGCTCCCCGGTGCCCCCGGAGTATTTCGAGTGGGGCAATACGTGCGCGACGAACACGGACTGCAACTACTTCCGCATCCCGAAGAACAGTCTGAGCACGGGAACGCCCGACTGCGGGGACGAGGGATTGGCGAACACCTTGACGCTGTTGCCGCAGGCATCGGATGACACAGTGGACCTGTGCGACGGGACGACGGTGACGGACTACGACGTGCTGCACTCCAAGCCGTACCACACCCGAATCTGGGCTCCGACGGGCTACTACCACAACGGAGCGAAGATAACCTCCGGGACGGAGTTGGTCGATGGACAGTGCACCTGCTGGCTGTTGGACGGACCCAGTGGGTCTGGGCTAGCAGAGGCCGAGACGATGGTCTACGAACTTACGACTATCAGCACGGACGACAAGATAGAGGTGGGGTTGTACTCCAGCGAGACGCTAGCCGACGGCACGTTCGACGGCTTCTTTCAGTACTTTGAATGCACACTAGACCTAAACCCCGGCGGAGGTGCTGGGCAGTATCACTGTGACAATGAAAAAGCGGCAGCGGCGTCAGCGATTGTCCCGGCGGACTACTGGCTGTGTATCGCGTACGACAATGGGGCGAATGACACGGAGGAGGCAGCCCTAGAGGGCGCGACAAACGGGAACATCCTGGCGAAGGTGCTGACTGGCTATGGGTGCTCGGGCGGTGAACTCCCTGACACCATCACCAACCCCGAGACGACGGCTACGTGGACCGATACGGACATCCCGTTCGTTATCTTCTACGACGAGGACTGATGCGTACTAAGCCGACACTAGCCCTCGCGTTCGTGCTTGCCCTATCGGGCACGGCACAGGCGGCGTGGACATCGCACAACGGGCAGGGCTACCAGGCCCGACCCTGCGGCTTCGACATGAACAACAACTTCGTGGTCGGCGAGGCCGCGGATTGCAACGTCTGCGACGGCGTGACGACCGACGTAGACGGCGACGGGACGAACGAGGACCTCATCTACACGGACGCGCAGACGGGTTCGGACACGGGGTCGTGCGGTTCGGTGGGTAGCCCGTGCAAGACGTTCGAGCACGCGCTGACGAGGATGGACGGCCCGGGTGACGGAGCCGAGGACATCATCTGCCTGCATGGGCTGTTTACGGGGGAAGGTCAGGCCACCGGGGAAACTATCCGCCCGACGGCGTTCCCGGTATCGGGCGTATCCACGCAAAGCGGGACGGTGTGGTACAAGCAGAAGTCGGCGAACCTCGCCGACGGAGAGAAGTACGCATTCCGCTACCCGAAGAACCCGGCGATGGTGGTGGCCTGGGACTACGACAACGACGGGGAGTATTACCCGTACGACACGGACGACCTCGCGCACTTCGACGGAGCCCCCGGCAACAACATCGGGCTGCTGACGAACGCGAACGACAAGGCGTACATCGAGGTCGCGCACATCAAGATCAGCAACTACGGCGACGCCCTTGATGATACGGGAATCAAGCAGTGTGAGAACGAGAAGTGGGGCAAAGGCTGTCACATCATCGAGATCACGGGCGGTGGCAGCGGCAACGTCCACGGGCTGTATTTCCATGACATCGAGGCCCCCGACGCGCTGAAGGGCAATGGTAACAAGGGCAACAACATCCAGGTTATCGGGATGTGGAACGGCGGCACGGACGTAGAGTACGTGGCTTTCGAGAACATGAAGTTCCAGGACCACGGGACGTGGCTGATGCGTGGCGGCATGGGCTCGGGGGCTGGAGAGACGCCCCGAAACCTGCGAGTCCGTAATATATCGTCGGTGGGCAACACCGAGGGGAACGTCATCCAGGGCATCAAGGTCTGGTTCGTCGGGAACTATGCGGAGTTTATCCGCAACGATCTCCGCATCGACGACTCAGTGACGGGTACTGGTTACGAGAACGAGGCGGACGGCATCTACATCGAGGCGGGTATCTCGAATGCGTGGATTCACCAGAACCGTATTGAGGACTTCCAGACGCCGATATCCCTATCGTGTCCGGGCAACTACGCCGGGGCGGCGCAGTGCGACGACTGGCACGTATCGTCCAACACGGTCATCAACGACTCGGCGGGGGTCGTGACCAAGGGTGAGATTACCCAGATCCGCGTAGCTCAGTTCAAAGCGGCCAAGGGCGGCACGGCGGCGGGCGCGGAGTGCGAGTCGAACCAGGCATCGTGCGCGGAGACGCCGTTCCTGGAAGACCTGACGGTGGAGAACAACTTCACCTACGCGAGCATCCCGATCAGGGGCAGCTTCAAGTCGTCCGAGGGCAATCATTGTTCGCAGGTTGACCCCGGCGAGGTGTCGATCATCGGCAACACGTTCGTCCAGACGGTTGCGCCGAACAATTCGTCGTGGGCCATCATCGACATCGGGAAGTCGAACATCAACGGGTGCGAGAACGACGACATCAACGGCATCATCTTCGAGAAGGACTTCACGATCAAGGGGAACGTGCTGGTCGGCACGAACAACGCCATCGGGATCAAGGTTGACCCTGCGCCGGGGGACTTCAACCTCGACTCGGATTACAACAGCTTCGGCACGGTGACGGACACCGGGGCCTTGAAGTTTGCCTGGGGCACCGACGCCGGGACTTTGGACTTCAGTGATTGGCAAGCGGTGGCGGGGGCGAACACGCCCGACCCGAACTCGACCGAGTGTACGCCGACGTGGCTCTCGACGGGCTCGATTACTCCGCCGACATCGGGCGACCTGCATCTTCATAGCAACGACTCTTGCGCGCAGAGCGCGGGGCCAGCCGGGACGTTGTTCACGAACGCCATCGGGGAGTCGGTGAGCAAAGACATCGACAACGAGGCGAGGAGTGGGAACTACGACCTGGGTGCGGACTTCATCTTCGCGGTGGAGGGACCGCCGCCGACTTCGGCTGATGTCGATACGACGAACGTGGCCTCGGCCTGCGAGACCGGGGCGGGTACGTCCCAGACGATGTCGTTTACGACGGGCGCTCAGTCGAACCGGATGCTGGTGGTGGTGGCTTCGGCCGAGGACGACACGGTCAACTGCGACGCCTCGGGCGCGATAGTGACGTGGGGTGCGCAGACGCTGACGCTTGCCGAGTCCAACGTATCGGACCTGACGAGCTTTAGGGCTTGTACGGGGCTGTGGTACCTGGAGGACCCGGCTGCGAGTACGACGGACGACATCTTCGTGTTGTGGCCCGGAGGGGTGGATGGGCGGCACGTCGCGGCGGCGATGCTGTACAACGCGGGGACGCTGTACACGGACACGAACTCGGGTGACGACGCTACGGCGACGAACCCGTTCTCCACGAGCGTCCCGGTGGCGCAGTCGAGCACGTTGCTGATTGACGGGGCGGCAGTAGGCCAGCCCGGCGGGATGACGGTGACGGAGAGCTTGCAGGTAGAGCGGGCGGAGACGAGTTGCGCGGGGCACGGGATGGTCTTGGCGATGAGCACGCGCCCGGTGGGCTCGCCGACGACGATTGAGATGGGGTGGTTATTCGATGCGACGCTGAACAGGTACAGCCATGTGGTCGGCGGGGTGAGCTACGACCCGGCGACAACGACGACAACGACTACTACAACTACTACGACTACTACGACTACTACCTCGACTACTACGACCTCGAGCACGACGACGACGACGCTTGCGGCGACCCAGGCCATCCAACGGGGCTGGAGTTGCCAGGGCTGCGTCTGGGTGCCGTAATGGGCGTATGTGATACAATGGGTGCCATGGAAACAGAACGGCCCGCAGGGCCCGCTACAGGGCCCTCAGGGGGCATTCAGGTGAGTGTCGGCCTGGACGAGACCCAGCTACGAGATTGGCACAGCCTGTGGGAGACGTGGGCGATGCTGGAGAAGGTCCAATTCGCCACGGGCGCTTGGTACAATTACACGAAGAACCAGATCGCCTCGGGGGCGTTCATGCCCATCGTCGCCTACGACGGGGATAAGCCCGTCGGGATGGTGGAGTGGAAGATGGACATCGACCCGATGGA
>JAGYYQ010000077.1:0-11166 GCA_021440005.1 Euplotes weissei
TAGTATGGCTTATGGACAACTATGGTCATCGATTTTTGAATTACCGTTACGAAAATCTACCAAAACCTGACGTACATCGGGCGAACAAGGCATCCAAGGAGTCCAAGAGTTCATTGGGTACCCTTGGATGCCCTCTGCAATACGATGTGGCATAAAATTGAATATTGTACGCATTCGAATTAAATGCCGCCACTGGATGTCTAAATTCGTGCTCATGATTTTCAATGATCCACATGACAAGCTTCAGATTGTCACGCGTAACAACACGATTCATCCCTGCTTCATTGTAAATATCATGTTTGGGAAAGTTCTTCTTGATCCACTTAAGTGTCGGAAGACCCTCTGGGAAATACAACGCATGACACTTGTATGTTGGTGACAAATGATAACTATATTCCTCTACCAACCAATCTACGATTGATAGGAACCCTTTGGATAAGGCAAGTGAAAAAAACATATAGTTTGTTTCATAAATTCTCGATTCGTCGTGTAACCAATTCACAAGCTCATGGCGCCCATGGGACACAAGGGTACAAAGGTCAAACTTGGTCAGTCGGATGTCCTGTTCTATAATTATCGCCTGGAGCTCCTCATCGGACCTGTGCGACATGGATAATTCTAGGTGTGTCATGGTTGTTTTTTATGTCATCCGCGTACCTGCTGATGAAGCGTTTTCATGCCTTCGACAAATTGGGCACCTTGCTTCAAAAAGTTGGTTGCGGTGGAATAAGAGGACACAGGGTTACCTTGGTCAAACTTGGCACCTGGGTTGGTCATCCACTTGTAGATGATGTTTCCCAATGTCTTGGTTGGAATATCATGGTGACCTAGGCCACTCAGGATGACCTCGGTGCCCTGCTCCGCCTTGACGCCTAGAGCCTTTGTGTGATCCGAAGGAATGATCAAATCATCTCGACCATGAATCATTAAGACGCGTTCGTGAATCTTTGATATAACGTCCAAGTTGTTCCAACGAGCACTCACTTGTTCACTAGCCCACTCGTTCCACCCAGCGACCAAAGCACGAATAGACTTGAAAGGAGACACCAGAATTACACCGGCAACCTTTCGCTTGGCTGCAACTTCACATACGGGTCCCGTACCAATACCAGAACCCATGAGGTAAATATTTTCACTCGAGAAGCCATGACGAATCGCATAATCATAGCACGACGAAAGTGCTGCATTAAACCCATGATGCGTACGGCCCCATGTGCAATCAACATTGTTCAAGCCGTATCCAGGGGGGTCATAGGACATCACGGTGACCTTGAGCCGCTGGGACAACTTGGCACACATGTCATCCACGGTCAACAAGTCATCCGAATTCCCATGTGAATAAATCACCAAACGTCCACCCTTTTGACGATGCAAACGTATAGGCATATTTGAGTTGTCCATTACAGCAGGCTCGGTGTCCTTAGTCACCCAGTCGGTCACAAATTCACGCTTGTAACGACAAAGGGGTGCCTGGTGCAACAGGTAGTTGAATGGAAGTGAAGCATCCGCAATGAAACGTGAAAGGCTAAATCCAAGGGCCATGAGAAGCTTCACGAAGAAACCCCAAAAGATAATGTTATAGATAAGCGAAAACATTTTTTGTTTCCTAGGGCACCCTAGGTCATCATGTATATCATATGCGAAAAATAAAACCCAATGGCACTCACAACGGCTGAAATCGTACTCATCTCTGTGCTATCTGGACTCTTTGTTCTAGCCATGTTTTATTTCCTTATTTACAAGAAAAACTATTCTACGACAGGAGAGCATCGATTCAAGATGTTCGAGGGTGGAAGCGACATGCAAGGAAACGGGTACACCATGAACACCATGGATCCCCCAGGTTTCACGGCGAAATTGGACAGTGAATTGGGAGGTGAATTGGGGGGTGAAATGGGGAACAACATGAATTACAACGGCCTCTTTTGAAATTCAGCCCCATAGAAAACATCAAAAAAAAACCAAAGACAACCAAGTCAACAAAGGGAACACATGGACCCAAATCTCGCCTTTAAGCTGAAGATGAGCCACCTTCACGAGAAGTGGAAAGAGGAGGACGAAGAGAAGAGTGACTCACAAAGCACGGATCAAGGGTTTGCAGAAGCGATTAGTATGTATCAAGATGACCCGCGTTTCCAAAATGAAATGCAACAGTTTATGCGAGCAGTTTGTGCCGATGGGAGCAGTAAGGCGATTGAACGCGCGATTAGTGATTTGAAAACCAATGTCGTTTCTCTTGCCTCTGGCACAAAGAAAGACATTGAAGAGGCTCTTGGTGCCAAGGAGAAGGATGAGGAGAAGACGGACGAAGAAGAAAAAAAGTCGCTGACGTATTGGGTGGATTGTAATAGTCACATTCACCTTGGTGCAATTGTCATTCGACGCGTTGGAAATTTTGTAATTATTGATGAAGATCACGACAGCCGTGCAATTCTTGTTTCAACCATCAAACAGTTTAATGTGGAGGAATACTTAATTAGCTTTGATGTTGGTGGAGATCAACTCTCGTCATTTATTTACAACCCGGATTACCTGGAAGTGAAAAGCAGCACCTACGTGACGGCGATTGTCAGACTGATTTCAAGAACACACCCATAAATTTGTTTTTCAGGAAGCAACACAAAATCAATGTTTCGCTCTATTCGGAAAAGTTTGCGCTATGTGCGCCGGTTTAGCTCAAACAAGCGAAGCGAAGCGAAGCTTCTTGAATGTCATTCGAGAAATAACACCAAGCGTCGATTGACATATGATCAATTCTGTAAGAAAATGAGCCCTGTATTCTTCAAAAAAGTTGGTTTTCATGTGCACTATGACGATTATTGCGGTATCTGTGGGGACATAGTTGATCATAAGATATTTCGCGCACCTACCCCTTTCCAGTTTCATGAACACGCAAAAAGCTGCTGGCGTTCCCACTATGATTTATATTTGTATGAAAATGGTTTTACCAAGTGAACAAGCGAACAATATACTCCTTAGACTCCCTTGGTGAACTTGGTGCTACTTTCATACACCCTTGGTGAATTTGGTGCCACTTTCAGACCCCATGGTTAATTTGGTGTGATTTTTTCGTCATAAAATTCGCCTCGTCAACTTCAAAAAAACACAAGAGACATCATGCACACGGTTGATCCAAATATTGATCTTGCGAAGCTTAGCGACCAGCAAAAGATTGCCCTTGGTCAAAAAATGGCCCGATCACAATTTTATAATCTGTTTATGAGTATGATGGGCACCAATGTCTCCACCGATGAGGAAAAAGAGACCGATGATGCATCCAATGAGAATCAGATGCCTATTTCACCCGAAAAGAATCAGATGCTTAGTGTACCCGATGCGCTTAAGAAGGAGTTGGACGAAGAGCAGACTCGACTTACAAAGGAATGGAATGATTATCAAAAGGACTTCGTGAAGTTTGAACATAAGCTTGGTTATATTGCACTTGGTGACATTGAGTTCAAGCTGACTAATGGATTCCTTATTATCACGCGCCGGAGCAGCAAATGGGTTCAAGCGATTCGGTTGGCCCACATTAATACGTTCTATATCGACGAAAACAATATTACATTCGGGACAGACGATTCTGATCCCTCCTACGTTTATAACGGTTTCAAAGAAAATAAGAAGACCAAACTTGATGAATACACAATCGCCATCACAGCTCTTCTGTTTAACGAGTAATTCTCGAATTAAATTCAAGAAGCAGCACGTAGTGCTTTAAACAAATTTGTTGTTGCGTAGCTTCGCTTAAAAAAAAATGGGCAAGGTTTACCTCACACATGATAACGGACAGAGAAGCTTTAAGGTCAGTATCAACAAGGGGATCGATGTATACAAGTCCACCATAAGCGACGAGGAGACCTTTGACCTTCATATTCTCCATCTGGATGAGAAATCCTATGAATCATACTTTATTGGTGACCAAAATCCCGATACAACCGATTCTGCTCATTTAGGAAAGAAGTTCTTTAAGGGAAATTCCATTCTAGTGCACATTAAGGGACGAAAATACCTTTACATCGGAGAACGCATATACTTCTTTAATGTACCGAAAAACGAAGTTATTCAGTTCTACTTTTCCGACATTGGAAACAATGACGTCCCGTACCCCGTAGCCATTAGCGGCAAATATGCTTACTTTATGCTCGATCAAACGCGTGTACACACATCCAAGTTTAGACCAGATATCGTGTGGTCCCAGGCATACAGTGACTACTATGGGCACGTTAAGTCCCCTAGTTATCCTGCGTTCCATAAGATCAAGACCCCTAACAAGCAATACAAGGCTGTCGAAGAATATTTTAAGCCAGCCAAGATGACCCATGTCAAACTAGTTGCCGATCGGTATTAAAACATTTATATTTACATGGAGCCAAACGAACTACCCTTGGCGTATCCGAGATACATCATCCCATCGTCCTCCTTGCTCTCCTTGTACATCATGGACACCAAGTCATCCGGTTTGTAAATGGTCGGCTCAGCAACACCCACTATAAAATGTAAGCTATGCTCTTCTCCAAACGTATACTTATTGTCATCGCGCTTTTCAATCGCCTGTTTCAAATACTTTCGAATACGTTGCTTAAGAGCCATCATAGACGTTGTGGACGCAGGGACAGCCCATTCAACCCACAGGTTGTCAGGGGACAAACTAGGTACCGTAGAATCCATAGGACACACAACCACCGGTACACGATCCGGGTGCTTCTTCATGATGCGCGCGGATGCTGCCTTACGTGTGTCCTCGGGAAACTGATCCCGATAAGCTTGTCCAATGTCACCATAGTTCTTTTGGGTAAACACAGAGAACATTGATCCCTTTTATTTTCCCGCCCATAAATTTCATCACGACGTGTCTGTGAAATCTCAAAAACATGGATACATGGTCCGACGATGACGACGATGATGACCAGGTGTCCATGTTCACCCATACAACCTCAAGACCCGTCACAAGTCCAACAAGCGTTTATGATGGATTTGATTGGGATGAGACAGCAGTAGGGGCAAAACGACCTGCACCCAAACTTATTTCGACCAATACAGATGAAGAGATGCCCAAGGAACTAGAATTATTAGCCGAAACCGAATCCCAACAAGCCACCCCTGTCCTCACTGGAATAATCGAAGATGAAGCAAAATCACACGCAGTCTCAGATGACATGTCTGCATTTATGTTGTCCAAGGATGACGATTCGATGCCAATGGGCCAAGACTCCCTTGAAAACCAAGAACCACCAATGGACACCACAAGTGGTATTGACTTCTTTGAGACCCTAGGGTTCCTAGAGGTCACTAAGGAACGAAAGGAACGTGAACAACGCGACAAACAGAGAAAACAAAGACAAAGCGCTCTTCTTGCCAAACTTAAGGAAAACGCAAACATGAGTGCCGATTAATAAAAAAAAAAGATAAGCCTCGCGCGTCTCTATGATTAGCTTGATCACAGGTAGAAGTCTTCTCACCTAAAGACCTCAACAGCACTTCCCTTCAGTGGAATCGAACCACCTTTTCTCCCTAAGTCCGGGAGCGTACTATCCATTGTACTATCGGGGCTTTTGCTTCTATCAGGGCCTTTGCTTCCATTGGGGCCTCTTGATACACCAGAATAACCTAATTCCCACATTTTCCTTCGAACGTCCCATTTTGAACAACTTATTAAATCTTGCAAAGATTTCAAGAAGCTCGCTTCGCTTAAATCCCCAAAAAGATTTCAAGAAGCTCGCTTCGCTTAAAGAAAAAACATGTCAAAACGAAAACAGCCGCCTGGCACGGCTATCCCATTACAACCCAGGTCATCCGAGACTGTCCTAAACGAACAACAGGCTCAAGAATACGAGTTGTTCTGTCCAATATGCAAATGCTTGTGCAACAAGCCCACAAGGGTGAAATCGTGCGAAATGCATCTCTTTTGTAAAGAGTGCATCGAGGAGACAAAGGATGTGGATAGTACCCACTATGTGTGTTCAATGTGCCGTGCAACCTCGAAAACCATAACCCACTCCAAAACCATGACAACCATCATCAATCGAACACTCGTGCGATGCATTAATACCCCATTGGGATGTGGGTGGACTGGTACCCAATTAGACGCCAAGACCCACATGAAGAACTCGTGCTCTTATAGAGAAGAATGTCGCAAATGTGAATACTGCCACCTCATGATTCCAGGTCTTCTTACCGAATGGCATCAACAATATGAATGCCCAGGTCTCAAAGATGTTCCTAGTTTATCTTGTACAAAACGAAAAACCTTTGGCTCCCATATACTCGCATTTCACCATGACGAGAAAAACTGTGAAACACGTGGAACCTATATGTGCAAGGTATGCAGAAGAGAAGAATGCGACATTCCGGATCACGAACACCTTTACAAACTATTTGACGAATTAGAACAACTGAAACACTATGTACATGCTTTACATCAGGAAGAAAACAAGTCCATTCATTTTGAAAAGACATTCAAGATGGTTTTGCCATTAGGACAACCAAGAACACACGCATCTCTCGTATCAACCTCTTTTGAGTCTATGGGAAAATATGCCACCAATGGCACCAAAGGTCGCCTAGGCACCCGGTTCACCTTAAGAGACCTAGAACTCGATGCTTACTTTTATCTCAAAGACTACAACACACTCTATTTCAGAGTAGACTGTCCACGAAGCGTACAAGTGACGATCAATGTCGATGGCAAATCAAAGGCATGCAAATCCATCTTGTTAAGTCGTCAACGCTTACAAGAAAAGCGCGACATTGCTGTCACATTCACCTGTGCAGTACAAGGTCCACCTGTGTCACCTGGGATCAAATCGGTCGAACCAAGAGTCCTGTTACTCGACAAGAAAGACGAAGTCACCAAGGTACCCTGTATCATCACAAATAAGGCCGAAATCCCCCCGTTAACCTTGGAGAGCTAGATACCATTCACGATCGTTTATTAAACAGATTGCTTTAAGTAAAGGAATGAATCTTTCGTCTTAAACTTGGCCCCAAAATGCTTGGAATGACCGACAGTAATATACATTCGATTATGGGCCTCGAAGAAATTAGTGTCCTGTTCGGCTGCATAAGGTGACATCCACGTTGACGGTGGGGCCAAATTCACATAGGGAACCCTCTTCAACCCTTGCTTCTTACACTTATCATTTGCACAGTGCTTAATCCAATTCACCGATTCGTCAAAGTAAAGCACACGATCTCCAATCACATGTGACTTAATGGGATTCCCTTGTTCATCGTATCCATAGATATCCTGAGTAATCGAGATCCACAAGTCCACAAATGACTTGGTTTGCTCCACATTTTCCTCCTCGGTCAACTTGTTGACCAAGCCATGTGAGTACAAATAACACGCGTGACTAAGGTGATCAACTTCATCTGAACTGATCATCTCATTCGAATTCACCCACCCAGTGAGGATATTGGAACCCGTGAGGGCAAAGATCATATGGAACAGAGAGGCGAACCCAACACCCTCACCAAGGGCAAAGGCATTCAGGCGCTCCGCAAGGTTTTTGGAGGACAAATTCTTATTGTACCAATCGAGTACACGTTCTTCAATCTTCAAGGCCTCATAGGCCTCCATGGCAGCCTTGTACTCCGAGTGTACCTGGGGCTTAATAGCATTAAACATAAGGTTATAAGTGCGCGAATGAACTGCCTCTCTCGCTGCAAACGTCAAAAACGTCTGAATCACAGATGCACGACTAATCATCTGATCAGACGTATCCACAAGCTTCTTTTGAACAACATCATCCAACTTTTGCAAAATTCGACCAACCGTCAAGTAAAAGCGCTGGGTAGCAGCAGGAAGTGTCAAGAATGTCTTCAAGTCATTCGTAAAATCAACTTCCGTCTCATCCCAATTCTTCTGCAAATGACGCAATCGATATTCTACAACCACTTCGTCAAACTCAGTTTCATTGTTTTGCCAATCATCCTCGTTGTTGCAGCAAAGAATATGTTCCTTCAAGGGGGTATTTGCCTTCTGCGAAACTGAGGGAGACAAGCTCTCCTTTGGCTCCGAGGAAGACAAGCTAGGCTTATCAAGTTCTACAGATGTTTGAGCGACCTGGGTGGACATAAGTGAATTATGTTCTTAAATGTGAGATGTATTTTCTTTAATCACTTGGTGAAATTTTCACTTTTCGACGATGGGTATTTTTTTTGTGCTTGATACCAAGTACATTGTTGAATGCCTTGGGGCTCTTGTTGATCTTGTGGACCTTGGACACCTGGGATGCTCGAACACGCAAACGTTCATCCATCAAACTCATCTGACCGCCCATACTTGAAATTTTTGAACCTGTCAAAAAAATCATCATGAAAAGCACCCTTGAAGTCATCAAGGGGTTCAACACCAATAAGAAGAAGAGTAAAACACAACGCAGCCGGGAGGAAATGGTACTCCGAAATATCACTAGTGATTGGCGCTGTCGTCGTACACATTGGTACTTATCAAAGGCACAAATCGAGGACGAAAAAGACCGAGAGCTCCTTTGGTCTTACTTTGCGCGCTTATGCAACAAGCATGCCACAAGAAACTTAAGTGGATGGGATCACACAACCTTTAAGATTATCCGTATAGACTTTAACAAGATGCCACTCGAAAAGGAAGAAGAGGGTTATGAATACTACCCCTTACTCACAAGACTCCATTTCATCATGGGTGACAAGGACCAATATGTGTCCAAGGGGTACCCAGGTCCACCCAAGTTACCCAAGAACGCCTTGGTCATCGTTGATCACGCCGACGAATTCATCAAGCGATGGAAGCGTACATATCACCATACTATTTATTGCGTCCAAGACGCAAGTGTCATGCGAGATACATTTGACAGACATTACGATTACAACACCAATATTAACTATACCATCTTTTTTTAAAGCACAAGCGCTAATTCACAAAATCCTTCAGATACAGGTCAGACTTGCCCATCTTGTCCACAATGGTCGAAATGCGGTACTTGGCCACCTTGAACAAATGAGAACACACAAGTGCCACAAAGTAATTGTCGTCTCCAAATTCACCAAAGTCCAAATCGGTTTCCAAGTACACCCTATTGCGCACATTGGTCACCAATTCCTCCAAGTAATCCGAACGCTTCTCATTCGTAAATGCTATCACCGGCAAATCCGAACCATAAACAGCCAATGCTCGCTTCACCACACCGACTTGTGTCACCTTGCGCATCGCAAAACGATCATACCCATAATACTGACCATTGTAAATATCAGCTACCACATCTCCTCGACGAATATGCACCGCAATGAATCCCGAAGGAAACTGTTGGACGATTCGCATCGTCTGGTCGATCACGTGGTCACTAGGTTGCCATAGGTCCACTAGGCCCATTTGGCGCTTTTGGTCATACGATAACTTATTACTCGTCTCTTGTACACACGCAAACGTTCGCAATCGTGGGTCCGACTCATCATTATAATGATTCACCACCAACACATTTGACACACCATCATCCTTATCCATCACGGGGTCCAAGGGTGACAAGATCTGCTGGGTCACATTGGCATCCATGGTTCTCAGTTTTCCCGGGTCCTCCGAGTGCTCAAAGACACCTCGGTGTTCCTTGAGTGACACTAAACCCGTGCGTTCTAGGGGCTCCATGTTGAAATAGCGGTCCCAGGTGACATCATAAGGGATATTCTTCTCATTGTTATGCATTCCACATAACATCACATGAGGTGGAGGGAGAACCGCTTTTCGATTGGTGTAATAGGCATCCGTGACCAGCTGTTCCAAACAAGACTGACAGTGGGCCATTCCTGCTACACGGAAATAGTCTCCCGTCGACTCATAAGTATGCGTGAAAAATTTGTCATCTGGCAACTGATACAGGTTTCGCGTTTCGTCGTCAATGTCTAAAAGGGACCGTTGCTTCACTAGGTCCCTCTTGTCCCCATCGCGGAAATGGACAGCTATGGTGACTGAAATTGTCAAAATGCCAATGATGAAAATCAACAATGCAGAGTAGCGAAAGTCATGCAAGGTTTTCATGGATCACAATTTTTTTCAGCGTTTTATTTAACCACCATGAGCAAGCAAGTCGAGGAAACCAAGATTATCCAGCCCAAAGGGGTTATGGATTACGAACTTACCACGCTCCAGCACTTTAACATTACTGTTCCTTGGGAACGCACGCGGGCTGTTGTTCATCAGCGTAACGTGCACGAGGCGTTTGAAAAGATTACCGAACTCTTGATTAAGAGATATTTTAACTCTGAGCTTACAAAACCTTATGTGGATGTCAGCACTTATCTGCCAGGCTATGTCACCCCGGTGGAATCGGATGCCTTGGATCCCAAGTACGCCAAGTTGATCCAGCAATGGATTGACGACATGGCTCTTGCAGGTTACGATGTTTACCACGGTGAAGAAGAGTGGGAAGTGTTTTACGTTCGTTCGCGCCAAACGGGTATCCCTCTCAAGAAGAAGAAGAAGAACAAGAAGAAGCGTAAGACCAAGGTGGTCGATCTTGAAGAGGAGGAAGAGGACTGAATTTTGGTCATAAAAAGCGAAGCGAAGCTTCTTGAATTCCATTCGAGAATAATCATGAAAATTTATCTCCACCCATGTAACGGCAAGGGGATGAATTCTTGCTATATGTCTAATATTCGCATAGATAGATATACGACACATTGGAAGAGCACATATGATCGAGATCATACAGTTTCCGGATGGTTCCAATATGACGGTGTTGGATATAAGCCTAGAAAACATGATATGTGCATCATTTTCACGCCAATGGGCGAGGAACATTGGGTATGTCACGGAATCTATGATTTTAACAGTAACCCTCGGAACGTTATGGAGATTAGTTTTAGTGTGGATTATTGTTTATGTGTCGCCTTTCGATTCATTCAATTTCGTCATGCTCCCAAGTGGACCTTGCACACCGTCCAATGTCACACTGGATATTATATCAAGCTCCTTGGTTCTTACAAGTTTGAACAAGTTGAAGGACGTATCGGTGGTGCATCCAACATACAAGATTTCTTAACGCTTTATCATCTCTATCGTCAAATGACATCCGATATTGATTGCCCCGAATTAGACGAATTGGAGATGGACATTGAATATGTTGAACCTAAGAAACCCGTGGAGCTCATGCGAAACAAGTTTCCAAGGGAATTTCAAAGTCTTCGCACATC
>JAGYYQ010000079.1:0-11113 GCA_021440005.1 Euplotes weissei
CCTTCCCTCCTCCCCTCCCAACAATGGAAGAAAGCCAGCTCTCAGACGACGCTGCCCGGTACATTGCCAAGGTCAAGTTGCGAGCCACTCTCCACTCCGAGCGTCAGACCCGTGATGCCGCCATGCAAAAGAAGGTGGCCATTGGCTCAGCCATTGTAGCGCCTGTGGTTATGGCTTACGTCACAACCCAGGCCCAGCTCAAGGCCCAGAAGGATTTCATTGCCTGGCACACTGGTCCCAGGAACGCAGCCCTGGCCCCCGCTTCCCAACTTACCCCCCGTGGGCCGCGGCCTGCAATGGGCTCCCTCGCTTCCCTCAGCCACGCCAATGTCCCCCGCTAGCTCGTGTGGGCTTTGCATGTTTTTAAACCAGGATCAAAAGGCAGAGGGGGGGGAGGGGGGTAGGGGGGAGGGGGCAGGTTACTTCTTGCGGGGAAACTTGGCTCGCTTGGGGGCCCAGCGGCTGGCCGCCTCCTCAAACTTCCGCTCGAGGTTGCGCTTGGCAGAAGAGGGCCGAGGGGGAGGAGGGGAAGACTTGACCTTGTAGGTGCTGGCAATGGCTTTGATCTGAAGGCTGAGACGCTTGGCATCCCCAGAGGAGAGCACAGCAGTGAAGATGGAGAGGAAGGTCTCGAGCTGGACCTTGAGGGCAGGAGAACGCAGCATGCCTGCCTCGCGCGGCTGACTCTCCTCGTCCTCCTCCTCCTCCTCCTCCTCGTCGTCGCTCACGACAATACGCCTGCCAGGCTTCACCCGTTTGACGGGGGGAGGAGCCTTGAGCTGGCCCCTGGCAGCTGGGGTGTCGACCGCCTCCTCGTCGGTGGTGGGTCCCTCCGAAAAGGCCCGCCCCTCGTCAAGCTCCTCGTCCGTCCCCTCCTCCTCCTCCTCGTCGCCAAGGTCGGGCTGGCTGGGGTCAAAGGCCGGGTCGTAGGTCTTCTCGGGCTCGTAGCTGTCGTCCTCGAGCTCATCCTCCTCCTGGCCCTCGTCCTCGTCAATGGAGTCGCGGTCGTCCTCAAAGTCGCTGTTGTTGCCGCCCAGCAGCTCCTCCTCCTCCTCGGCCTCGCTGCCCTCCTCCTTCTCGCTGGCAACTGCCTTCAGCTGGCGGGCTGCAGCAACGGCTGCCGCCCGCCGCTTCTGCTTCTTGGTGGCCGCCTCCTCCTTGGCCTCCACAACCTCCTCGGCTGCCACCACCGCATCGGCGTGCATGGTCTCGCTCTTGTTGTACCCCTGCAGTCGAAGACAGGCGTTCCAGAAGGTGGTAATGCTCGCCGGGTCGTGCCCCTTCAGGCAGGCGTAAAGGATCTGGTGGTTGGGGTCGCCGTTGCCGCAAATGCAGTCCCGAGCAGTGATCAGCTGCTCGTGGGCCATCCGGAAGGCGCTGACGCAGTACAGCAGCGACTCCTGGACCTCGTGCTTGGCCGAGGCAATCTTCTCGTGGTTGTCCTTGCTGCGCACCAGGCTAAAGGTGGCGTTGTAGGCGTCCAGGCAGCCACTGTAGTGCTTGACAAGGATGGGGACCACGTCGGCAAGGGGAATCACGTTGGCGGCGGCCTTGATCCGCAGGTAGCTGCGGCGGAGCTCCTGCACGCCCTCGTGTGTCTCGCCCAGCTCGGCCTTGTTCAGGTCGTACTCCTCCTTGGCGTCAACCATCTTCTTAAAGGTCTCAATGACGTGGCGGGTCTTGGCGTCGGCGTCGGCCTTGTAGACGTTGGCAATGTGGTGGGCGTTGTGGTCGTGGACCTCGCTCAGAAAGGTCATGACCTCCTCCGAGCTGCCGTACTTCTCAAGGGCCTCCGAGTTGGCCGTGTAGCGGACCCGCCTCAGCCACGCTCCACACTCCGGCAGAGCCAGGCTGCGGCAGGTCGACTTGATAATGTTGGACAGGGCGCAGTTGAAGGAGGCGTCCGTGCCGGGCCAAATCTTGTCGACCGGGCCGTACCGGTCGTGGATCTCCTCCAGCAGCTTCGACACCTGCTCCGTCATGGGAAAGCGGGACACGTCCTTGTCTCCAGGCAGCTCCGTGCCCTTGGTTGCCCGCCGCTTCTGGTTCTTCTGCCGGCGAATGACAAGCTCCTTGGTGCCAAGGTCGGCGTAAATGTCGCTCTCGTCCGTAAAGCCCACGGTGCAGGCCGACTTGCCGCGAAGCGCAAGGGGAATAGTCATCTCGCGGCCGTCCTTGAGGGTCTTGGTCACCGGCATCAGGATGAGGTTGAGAATGGCCCGCATCTCCAGCGGCCGCTTGTTGTTGTGGTGGACGCCGCGGGCAAAGATAATCTCGGCGTCCATCAGTGAAGGGTGGAGGGGGAACTTGCCGTCGTTGCGCTGGAGGGCGGTAATGTCCACGGCCTTGACCGAGTCGGCAAGGTAGAGCACCAGCTTCTTCCGCTTCTCCTCCTCCTCCTCCGACAGGACGAAAAACTCGGCCTCGTGGCACAGGACGGGGCCAAGCAGCTGCCGCGCGTAGTGGGCATGAGTAGTGACAGCCACCTTGGCCTCCTCGAGGAACGTGGTGGCGTGGTCCAAGAGGTGGCTGAGCCGCAGCATGGTGTCCTTGGGGCTCATCACCCCGGTCCGGACCAGAAAGTTGGCAAAGCGGATCAGAACACCACGGCGCTGCTTAATCATGGTGGCGCTGGTGTTGAACTCGTAAATCTCCGACAGCAGCGTGTTCTTGGTGTTAAAGCCAGGCCCCTCAACCTCCTCCCGTCGGGTCAGGAGGATGGTGCCCGGGTTGAGGTTGCCAAAGGCGTGGTCGGGGAGGACAGCCTCGCCCTCCCCTTCCTCGTCAGAGCTGGAATCAAAATCCGAGCTGTTGGGGGCCTCGTCCTCGATCTCCTCCTCAGCAGGGAGCGGCTCCGCCTCAAACAGCTCTCCGGCCGCAGCAAAGTCAGCGCCTGCGGCAGCGGCAGCAGCAGCAGCCATCCTGAGGCAAGGAAGGATGGGAGGGGGGGGGGGGGAAGGAGGGGAGGGGTGGTTGGTAAAAGGTAGGGAGGGGGAAGGGGGAAGGATTGAGAATGCAAGTGATTCAAACTTTGGCGCCCTTGTTGCGTCTGACCGCTCACGACATTTGCGACATTGACGACAAAGACGACATCCACGACATTGCCGACATCTACGACCCCAAACAGATTTAAATTAGGCGCCAAGGTTCAAACAACCACTGGGATGTCCGTTCCACCCACCTGCCTCCCCCCCTTGCAAGGGATTGGGAGCCTGAAGGCGGCAATCACTCGAGCCCAGTCCCATGGGCACAAAGCACTCGTCTCCGTGGAGGTCCCCTTCCACCAACGCTCAACCTTTCACTTCACATCCGCCCCCTCCTGGCCAGGCATTTGCGAGGCAGGACTGGAGGAAGGGGAGTGGTGCCTCCATGAGGTTATCTCCCCTACCTTCCACGGCTACTTCCACCCGTTTATTGACCTCGAGGGGGACGTGGCCAGCAAGCCAGCTGACGAGGAGGCCAAGGTGCGGGAGGTGATGGACGCCGTGGCAGTGGCTATTGGCGCCCTCTCCCAGCACAGCCGGCCTGCCGTCTACTCGCTGGCAGTCTGCTCTCGGCCAACCCCGGACGGCTACAAGATTTCCTACCATGTGGTCTTCTGCGACGCGCTGCTGGAGACCATGGCCATGATGAAGAAGGTCCTGGAGGTGGCTGAGCAGAAGTCGGGCTTTGACCGCGCCTACTTTAACATGATTGACCGCCAGGTGTACAAGGCCAACACCAGGCTGCGCACTATCTACAGCGGGAAGCGTGACGGCACGCCAGCCTTTCAGCCGCTGGACGAGCTCCCCCACGAAGCCTACTTTGTCACTGCCCTCATTGAGAAGGGGGTGTGGGAGCCGCACCTCGTCACTGACCATACCCCTACCCCCTACGGCTTCTTCCGCAGAACCCTGTCCCTCCTTGGGCAGAACCACTGCCGAGTGGTGCCAGTGACCAACAACCCCAACAAGATCAAGGTCTACTCCAGCGGCACTCGCTACTGCGCCCACACCAAGCACTTCCACAAGAGCAACGGGGCGTACATGGTGGCCAACCCGGAGACTGGAGCCGTGATCTTCAAGTGCTACGGCAACACCGGCTGCCTCCTGGTCTTTGGCAGGGCCATGGTGCTGGCTGACTTTGGCGACAACATCCCCCTCCCCCCTCACGCTTTGGGCTGGGCGAGGAAGCAGGAGAGGAGGGCTGTGCAGCACCGCCTTGTCACCCCCTCCGAGCTCAGGCGGATCGAGCAGCTCGAGTACGCCCCCAGCATGAAGCCGGAGCGCAAGGCCGCCCTCGACTGGGCACGCGACAACAACTGCCTCGCCCTCTACTACATTGGCTGCCGCGGGCACCTCGACCAGGAGACCTTTGGCCACAACTCCCCCTTCCTGGTCGGCCTCGCCACCACCATGGACCGCATTGCCGCCAAGCTGGGCAATTTCGCCGACGAGCGGGCGGAGGAGGTGCTGGCCAACGTGGTCCCAGAGGACGGCGACTTTGCCGAGATCTACAACCACGACGTGGAATACCTCCACCCCTTTGAGCGCGGCGACAAGACCGCCATTCGAGCACCGATGGGCGTGGGCAAGACACACCAGGTGATCGTCCTGGCCCGGAAGCTGCTGGAGACCACGGACGACACCATTGTGCTGCTCACCCCCCGCCGCTCCCTCGGCCTGAGCCTGGAGCTGCGACTGCAGGAGGAGGGCCTGCCTGCTCAGTGCTACCTCAAGGTCGACAACGAGGCGCTGAACGGCTGCAGGCTGCTGATTATCAGCCCAGAGTCGCTCCACCGGCTCAGCGACGACCGGGTGCCGGAGGTGGTGATCCTGGACGAGACCAACGCCATCTTTGACGCCGTGGCTTGCAAGGCCACCAACCGCCACCGCCTCACCAAGAACAGCCGCCGCTTTGAGGCCCTGGTCAAGGGAGCGAGCACAGTGATTGCCCTAGACGCCATTATGACCCGCGGCACCATCCACGTCCTCAAGGACCTCGTCCCCACCGTCAAGACCAAGCTCTACCTCCACGACCGCTTCCCCAAGACGGTCGAGCTCTACATCTACAAGCAGTCGTTCCTCGCCCTGCTGGTAGCCAGGCTCCGCAAGGGCCGCAACATCTACATTGGCACCGCCAGCGTCAACTCGATCTTTGACGACATTAAGCCCATTCTGGAGGGGAGGTTTGGGATGCGGCCCTTTGTGGCTGGGCAGGAGGAAGGGTTTGGGACTTACCTCCTACTCACCAGCCAATCCCCCAAGTCCGACTTTGACATTCCGTGGGAGCGGACCCAGGTCGTGGTCACCTCCCCCGTCAACACGGTGGGCATCAGCTTTGACGTGCCCAACTACTTTCACACTGTGATGCTCTACGTCAGCATTGCCTCGTGCCACCTGATCAACATGATCCAGATGGGCAGCCGCGTGCGCAAGGCGACCACCAACACCCTGCACATCTTCCTCAACTGCCCCTTCCCGGCCAAGAAGGCCAACTGGCACCGCTACGTCAGCCCGGAGGCCCTCACCGGCGCCGTCTTTGGAGGAGGAGGAGCCAACCGAGATGAGATTGCCGCCCACCACCGCGAGGTCACCCCCCACGGCAACACCCTCGACACCTACATTGACATGCGGCTGCCGGTGGAGGTGGACAACGCCCCCCTCTGGGTTGCCGAGCTCGAGGCCTACACCCGCATCAACGACTACGCCTTCAAGGCCTTCCCCTACGAGACCACGGTTGGCATTTTCAACTCCCTTGGAGTGCCTGTCCACGTCAACCCCTTCAAGTACCCGCTGGGCGAGGACGAGGAGGAGGACGCCTTCGCTGTCCACTGGTGGGAGACCACCCAGGTCATTACGGAGGAGCAGTACGCCGTCCTGGACCAGCAGGTCAAGGACCAGACGGCCAGCAGCGAGGAGATCCAGCAGTGCAAGAAGTATGAGGTGTGTCGCTACTTCCGCGACCCAGAGACCCTCGCCCCCCCCTTCGACATTGGCCTCTCCCTCTACCGCCGCCTGCAAGGCCACTGGGGCAAGCTCAACACCCTGGCCGTGCTGGTCCAAGTCCGCAAGGAGCAGCTGATCCCCCAGTTCGCCGAGTTGCTCAAGGGCGTCTTTGTGGAGCGCTGGCCAAGGCTCCTGGCCAAGGTTATCCTCCTCCTCAAGCTGCTGGAGCACAAGCCCGAGATCTTGGAGCGGATGGGACGAGGCGAGCACGACAGCGGCATTGACGAGAACACCTGGAGCAACCAGCACCGCTCACGCCAGCGCCTCTTTGACCTGGCAATCAGAGCCAGGGGGATTGACATGGACGTGCCCCCTCTAGTCCGACACGGCCGCGGCTACTCCACCACCTCCCTCTACGATTCAATCCACAAGATGCTGAGCTGGGTTGGCTACGGCGTGTGGTACACTACCACCACCGGCTCCCGCGGGCAGATCTCCATTGCCACAGTGCAGAGCTGGCCCCTCCTCCCAGCCGAGATCAAGATGTTTGAGAAAGACCCGGTGAAGGAGGCCATCAAATCTTACATTAAGTTCCTGCGCACCCCACCTACCGCTCCCCCCCCTGCCTAGCAATAAAGAGCACTCGATACGATTGTAAGAAGGGGGGGGGGGAGGGGAGGGGGGATCAAAAGGGAGAGCCCTCAGTAGAAGCAACCACAGGGGCAGCCTTACGCCTGAGCTTGACTGGAGGAGGGGCGGCGGGCTTCTTGGTGGCAGTGAGCTTGTCCAGGCTGTTGGCCATTCGTTCCTGGGTGGCGTCCTGCTTTGCCATCCTCTTGTCCAGAGCAGCCTCCCTCTCCGCCATCTTGCCCATGGCCTTCACGGAGAGGTAGGTGCTTCCTGCCATCTGAAAGGCAGTGCCAGTACCAGCGGCACGGTCAACCGCCATCCCAAGAACCGGAACAGAGCTGTCCAAAGCCATCCCCAAAGCAGCCGTGTTGCTTTGGCCAGTCATCCTGCCCACCCCATAAGCCACAGCAGCAGTAGTGGCGAGGGGGATCAGCAGGTCAGACTGCTTGCCAATTCCCTTGCCAATCTTCGTAAAGCGCCGCTTCACAGCCCGATGGGTGCGACGCAAACGCCGCCTCATCTTCTTGCGCTTGCCCGTCATCACTCAGGGGTCGTCAATGTTCACAGAGGAAGGGGAGATAGGGGGGCTGGAGCGTGGCTCGGTAACTGAAGCCAGCCGCCGACTGAAGAGCATAATGGCTTGCTCCACAGACTTGGTCATCTCCTCGGAGTAAAGGCCAGAGGCTACAACCAAAGCAGCTGCTGCCAGGAGCGCCCCTCGCATTGGTACCCGCACGCGACGGCGCCCGTTCAAGACAAAGGCTAGTTGCTCCCCCACCTTGCGGAAAACCTTCTTGACCTTGGGAGTGGTACGGAAACGCAGCACCTCGTCTGCCTTGGTCACCTGGCAGCTGAAGGCCTCGAGATCAGCCTGAGCCAACTCCACCAGCCGATCAAGTTTGTAAGCCTTCATAAGACGAACCAGGCCCTCTGCCTGTCCGTTGGCACACTCGGCAGCCCGAGCAGCCAGTACAATCCTCTTGCAGGTACGGAGGTTCTTCTTGAAGAGAAGAGTCATCCCAGCCTTGGCTACCTCAGCCAAAGCACCCCGCTTGGCCACAGGACTTCGGCGAGAGCTACGGCTGGCTCGAAACTCCTCCAGGTACCCATCAAAGTCCTCCATTACTGTAAGCAAAGGCGATTGGTATGGAAGGAGGGGGGGGAGGGGGAGAAAGACTGAAAATAGACCCTACACATCCACCTCCCCCAAGTCAGGACGTGGGATACTGGGAGCAGAAAAGGCCCGGCGGCGAGTTCGAGCAGGCGAAGGGTAAGGGGAGACACGGTTACTGTGAGTCGGGGCCTCCAAGCTGACAGACGTCTGCTGTATCTGCTGGGGATCAAGCTCAACGTGACAGCAACTGGAACAGTTGAGAAAGCGAACGCGAGACATGCAAGAGCTCACTCCAGCCCCAACAGCAACGACAACAGACGCCAAAGCCATGCCAAAAGCAGCGGACGAGCCCATCAAAAGGGTAGGAAGCCAATCTCCACAGTGCTGAAGGTCTCCTGGGAGGCAATAGAGTCAGGCACAGGGTTGCCGTTGATCTCGAGAATCCCAATGGAGAGGGTGGTGATTGTAGTAATGTCCTGCCGAACTGACTTCACAGGAGCCACGCTCCCAGTCGGCTCGCGGTAAACTGAGCGGGTAGCCACACCGCTTGTGTTGACGGGGGAGGTCTTGAAGAGCAAGTTAAATGCCTGGCTCCCCACGTTAATCCCGTCCACCACGTCACAGGAGATAAGGACGCTGTTGCCGTCCGTGTTGATACCCCCCGAACCAGAATCCGGGTTCCATGGGAAGTTGGCTGAGATCAAGACCGCCTGCCACCGGCGCCCGTTGAGGTCCAGCGGCAGGGAGAGCTTGCTCCTCCACCTCGTCGCCGTGCCCTGGCCGTTCAGACCTTCCCCGGTCGAGGCTACGTCCCCGCTCCCAAGCACCACCGTCACCATCTCCCGACCGGGAAGAGGCATTCTCGCTGGCTACAGGAGACGGCGAGTCAAAAGGAGACGGAGTAGGGGGGGGAGAAGGAGAAGGAGGCGGAGAAGGCGAAGGAGAAGGCGAAGGGGAGGGGTCAGGACTGGGAGTGGGCGGTCGGACAGGCGCAATCTTGACAGACGGTCGAGCAGGAGGGGAGTGGTGAAATGAAGGTCTCAGCTGAGCCTCCTCCTGCAAGGCTTCGAGCTCGTACTTGGCGAACCAAGATCGCTCCCGCCTCAGCCTCGCCCCCAGTGCTGTGCCAGACAGTAGCTTGGCCAGGGTACGCAGCTCCCCCCCAACAGCTCGGCTTGGCCTCCCCCGCTTGGGCGAGAGGATTGCCTGAAGAGCCTGGTCGCTAAACAGTGTTAGCCTGTGCCCACCGCCAACAGCCCGCTTCAGCTGATCAAGCAGCGGAGTAGACGAGTCAAAGTCAATGGGCGGCTGCGACCGGGACGAAGAAGGTTGAGCGGCAGCCAGCTCCTCCCCCACCTCGCTGTACTCCACATCAAGGTGCTCCGAGTCTTCTGCAGCCTCTTCTGCAGCCTTGCGAGCACCAGGACCAGTGGGGCGCCTGGGATTGCTCAGAACCGGCTGAGGAGGGGGAGCAGGAGGGAAGCCCACAAATGCGGCCATTGAACGAGTGATTTGAAAAAACGGGGAGGAGGGATGAAAGAGGGAAAATAATGGTTCTAGCCCTCATTTTCTTATTGGTCGCTCGCCCCCCCCCCTACTTTCCCCCTCTCCCCCACCAAACATGGACGAAACTGACCTCCCTGCTCCTCAACACGGAAGGGAAGCAAGGGAACGAAGGAAGGAGCGCCGCGAGCGAAAGCGTAAGGAGCGCAAGCAAAAGCGCCGTGAGAGAGAGGCAACGCTTAACTTCGGCAAGAAGAATGGTAAGCCCCATGTCAAAACCATCCGACCCAAGGTCCAGAGGCGGATCGAACGAATCCGAAAGGAGGTCCTCAAATACGAGGGCCCCAAGGACAAGAACGACCCCCTGGCCTTCCAAACGCCGTTCCGCTGCCAGCTGGTTGGCAAGACAGGCTCGGGCAAGACACTATGGCTTATTGTCTACCTCCTCACCATTATCCAGTTCGACTTTATCATCTTTGTGACAGCCTCCCACTCAATGAACCAAGGCAAGTTTGAGGCCGTCAAGAAGAAGTACGGCGAGTACATTGTCTTTGTGGAGGGCCCCAACTGGGCAGAGGTTGACGAGTGTGTCGACTGGGGAGAAGCCCAGGGCTGGCGGATGGTGATTGTGCTGGACGACATGATTGGCCTTGCAGACGACGACCCTTACATTCAGAAGATCTTTGTGGCCTTCCGCCACCGAGGCGTGTCGTGCTTTGAGCTGCTGCAGGTAATCTTCAACGACGGAGCCCGTACCCACCGCCTCAACTGCGACTACTTTGTCCTGTTCAAGTTCCCCCAAGTCGACGAGCCCAAGCGACTCTTCCACCAACTAGCAGGGAAGGAAGGGGGGGTCAAACTTTCCAAGGCGTACAACAGTATTATTGGGAATGATGAAAACGGGTGCCTTATAATTGACCTTAAGGGGCGCTCCACCCGTCAGTTTCCCATTCGCTGCCGTGACACCGAGATCAACCGACTCATCCCCTCCCTCTGGAACGTTACTGCCCCTACCTGAGCAATGTCCGCTTACACCGAGTTTTACACCGAGTGGATCCGCAAGGCACCCAAGGAGCTTTCGCAGTCTGACCGAATGCGGTGGGTTGGGAAGAAGTGGCGCCGCCTCCAACAGAAGACACAGCCAAAGGCACAGCCCCCAAGCACGGCCGAGGCCCCCGTCAAGGTCAAGCGCAAGAAGTCTGTCCAGCGAGAGGAGAAGCGCATGAACAAGTACCACGAGAAGCGCCAGAGCTCCACCCCCCCCGTGCCGCACAAGAAGTCCAAGAAGAACAAGCGCCAGAACTACGAGGACTATGACGAGCAGGAGCTCGTCGGCCGCGGCCCCAGCGGCTTCAACCCGCGAGGCAACAACAAGAGCCGCAAGTACGTGATGGCGGTCAAGCAGCGCACCCCCAGCCAGACCCGCAAGCACATGATGGAGGAGCACAACAAGGACCAGCGGATCCGAGGCCAGGGGAAGAAGAACAAAACGGGTAAGGTCAAGTCCAAGCCCGCCCCGCCCCCCAGTTCTGACAACGAGAGCGACGAGGAGGAGCCGTCCCCCCCCCTCCCCTCTGCCTCCGAGTCCGAGGCGGAGATGGAGGAGGAGGAACCCCCCCACAACCAAGAGATGAGCGACTCAGAGTCGGAGGCAGAGATGTCAGACGCGCAGGAGACTGAGGAGGAAAGCCAGACAGAGATGGAGAGCTCGGAAAGCGAGTCAGAAGAGTCAGAAACGGAAGCAGAGTCTGAGGAAGAGATGGCCGAGCCACCGGCCGCCCCCCCCCCCAACTCAGGCCCCCCCCAAGGCTCCCAAGGCTGAGAAGAAGGTCAAGAAGGAGCCCAAGAAGCCTCGTGCCCAGAAAGCTCCGAGGGAGCAACCCCCTCCACCTTCAGCTGCCCGACTCCCCCCCCCCTAAGCCAGCGAACCACCGCCCCC
>JAGYYQ010000080.1:0-11020 GCA_021440005.1 Euplotes weissei
AACAAATACATTAAGATAAAATATCATGACAGCTTTTCGCGATATTAGAAAAAACTTTATTACAGCAAATGCTGACTTGGCGTTGGTACCTGCTGGAACTACTGTATTCGCAAAACCCGTTGAGAGTACAAATGGTAGAAAGAAAAGATCTCTTGTCAACGTACAAGCAGGTCGTCTTGCCGTTGTAAACCCTCGAACAGGATTGGCAGTAGATGATTCAAATGTTGGTGGTTTATCTGGTCAAGATTTGGAAGGTCTGATTGTCGGTGTGGGAGTAGACCTGAACGGCGACGGAATGGCAGAAGTCTTACGAAGACCTTTTGGCGATGAGCTGTTTGGTTGTACAATTGATTATATCCATGGACGAGGCCCACGTTGTGGTTCTCCTCATATCAGAGATATTTTCTTCAATTGTATTGATCCATGCACCACCTACTCTTTGAAAGTAGCGGTTAACGACTCCAAGACTCGTTCTGAGGAACCATGGAATCGTGATCCATTCATTACTATCTCCTACAAGACTAATTGTGGAGATTGCGATGATTGTTCTGCAACTTCCGGTTGTGACGAGCTGGCTTGCGGCTTGATTGCAGATTGGAGAAACAACATGGATGACATCGACTGGGATTGGAAGGGCCGTAGCGGAAACGATGCGCCCGTTCAATTGGTTAAACTTTTCGGCGGAGACCTAACCTCTAAAGTATACTGTTTAACGCCACAAGATGACACATGTACAGACTGCGCATACGTAGATGACATTACAGAGTTCACTTTTAAGGGTGTAACCACTCAGCTGAATAACACAACTAATCCATCTGACTCAACTCAAACATTGGTAAGTCAATTGCAATTGGTTGTAGACCAAATAAACGAAGTAGTACAAGCTACCGGAGAAGGTTCTGCAGTATTAACTAGAGGAGTTGGCCCTTGTTGTGAGTATCAACTTCACATTAATACTTGTGACGCAGGTTTCGAACTTTCTGATGGAACTACACCTTTCGTTCCTTGTGTGAATGAGGATCCAGCAACCACAAACGTATCTAGCGTAACTTGTGGAGACTGTGTGGGGGCAACTGCCGCTAACGGTACTGTCACCTTAGCTTCTGCTGTTGCAGATGACACTGTCACAATCAACGGTTTGGTTTACACGGCTGTAGCTGGTGCTAAATCTGATAACACAGAGTTTTCAATTGATACTTCGGATACGGCTGCCGCAACTGATTTGGCAGATTCTATCAACAACGATACAAGAACAGGAACTTTGTTCGATGTAAGTGCTTCAAGCGCATTGGGCGTTGTAACTGTTACATCAACTGTAGCTGGAACTGCTGGAAATGCAATCACACTAGCTTCTTCTAATGGAGTTAGAATTGCACTATCCGGATCAACTCTTTCCGGAGGAACTGGAGGACCTGATAGCACTACTTATACTTGTGGAATTAGAGGTATTGTAGACCCAGTTTTGATCAACGAAACTTGCTACGGCCCAAATCCACTTCCAATTTACTTCGGTCGCTCAATTACTTTCAATGAGGTTGGTGATAACTGGAGTCCTTGCTCAATCTACCAAGTAGACTATCAAGCAATGGAACTTCCTGAAGGATTTGGAGCATGGGTTCATAACCAAGAATATGATTCTAACAATGGAGGTCAAGGACGAGATTTCGATCCTTTCAACACACATCGTGGGCCTAAGTTGTTGCCTGATGCAAGAAGCAGAATGAACGCTGTTCTTGCCGATCCAAGTAAATCTTATTGCTTGTATCACATCGGACATAAAATTCCTCACACTCAGTACGGAATCGATGCTAGAGTGAACTCCGTACCCGGAGTCACCACAGTTGCAATCCCTGAGAAATCAACTAATGCAACAGCATCTTGGGAGGCTTTCTTAGCCGCCTATGTTACTGCCCTTGGACCTAAATGCCCTACGGTTACGACTGTGACCTGCGCATCAAGCTGGTCTGAGAATGGTGAGCGAGTATAATTGAATTAAAAAATTAAGGGGCTTCTGAAAAGGAGCCCCTAAATACCTATAAGCAATGTCTAACAAAAAAGGACCTGTTAAGTTTAAAAGAGGCGTTGTAGAGTCTGCTAACAATAAAAACGTCGATAATCTTTCAGAGGCTTTGTCTTTGGAGGCAAATGCGGGTGGTTGTGCGCCAGAATGCTGTTTCGGTATTCTACATTTACCAAATTGGAACACAACTACGAATGAAAGAGAGGACTGCTACGGCGGTGCTATCATAGACGGTGTTTGGACGGTGGACACTATTGCAAATTTAAAAGCTACAATACAGGCTGTTAAAGACGCATCTTAAGGAAGTACAACCTTTTAAATAGTGCGATTTAGGTTTCATTTTAAAAAACCAACATAGTGAATTGTAGTTGTATACAAGGTTCGGGAGCCTACCGATTTAGCTTCGAACCATTAGACTGTAAAACTTTTCTTTATCAAGATCTCTCAGATTGGATTGAAGAAGAACATTATGTTGTTCCTGAAACCTATGAAGTTGAAATTAGCGTCCCCGGACGCAAATTTTCGGCGAAAATAACCGTAAATACCGAAGGGGTAAATAAACTAACTTCCTCGGAATTAGTGTCCCAAGACGGTCTATGTTTACCTGACGGCGTATATTGTTTTACATTCATCAATTGCGGAGGAGAGACATACAAACGACACGTAGGGATTAGCTGCAGACTTGATTGCTGCGTAGACCAAGCGGTAGCTAAAGCAACTAGAAACACTGATTGGGAGAGGATTGTAGAAATACAAAATTGGATACACTCCTTTCATTCAAACGCGGAATTGGGCCGCATAAATGCAGCTAGGGATGCTTATCGTGTCGCAGACAAACTTTTAAAGAAATTGGAGTGCGGCTGCTCAGGCTGTTGCTCTTAAACCATAAGCGATGCCAAATATTTGCGATCAATGTGGAGGTACTCCTCCAACTCCTGTATGTGACGGTTGTTTGACTGTCGGTCAGCCCATAGTGCTTCCCGGAAGCAGCATCGCTCCCTGCGGTGATTCCGGCGGAGTAACAATTCAATACTTGGGATGCGATTCGGCAATCCCCACATTCACTGTGCTTTCGCACGATCCGGAACTTACTAATGTGAGTTTCACAGATAATAATTTAACATACGATTCAACAGCTGATGCCGTGGCAGGTAGATACTACAAAATTCGGTACAAAGCTTTATGTGTAGCCACTGGGTATGAAGCCCAAGGTGTGGCCCACATAGGTATTAAAGACCTTTGTGCAGAAGTTACTTGTACTGGAATTCAGTCTTGTGACAAGTGTGACGGAATTTGTAAAGATGATTGTTCGGATTTGGAGGCGGGATCTACTAACGCCCAAAAGGGTACTGACATCATAATTCAATAAACTCGATTATGTCATTTCAAATTATAAAAGACGGCGATACGATTTGTTTATCCACACTGAATGGTGTAGATCAGCGGTTTAAGGTTATTAATAATGGCCCCGTCGAAGCAACCGTATCAGCTACTTTAGCACTTCCAGCGGGACTCACAGTAGACTCATATGTTGCGTCACAAGGTACTTTTGATGATGGTACTGGTATTTGGTCTGTGGGTGTTTTGGCGAAAAATGCCATGGCTACCATTGACTTCTGCCTTACAGTTGCAGATAGTTGCGATTTTCCGGCGATAATAACCCTAACCTACAATAACGATTCGTGTGTAGAATCAGATACAACAAATAACGTAGGAACAAGAACCCTATCGGGAGTAACATGCTGTGATATAGTAACATGTCTTGGTACAATACAATACACAATTGAGGCGGGAACTACTACAGTCGTAGGGGATAACGCATTGGGTACAGATACCGTAGATGCGGGAGAAACATTTCACTTATGGTCAAGTGATGGAACAGTAGATCTTGCGGTGAGCACAGATGCAGGTGGAGCTGTTATTGATGTGGCTACACCAGTTTCTACAGATGCCAACAACTTATTGACGTTGGGGGCAGATAATAAACATTTTATTGATATTGATGCAATTTTCGCGGACATGACCGCACTCCCATTAGATTGCACATCACTAGGAACACACTAATCCAATGGCTACAAATAGAGAATGGTTATCGATAGCTGATTTATCTGACAAGGACGTAAGTTGTTCATCAGGTGAAATTAGACTTAAAGATGATGCTTTTGCACATGATGAAACGGGGGGTAATGCCCCAGTAGCCGGAGCAACTCCAGCAACAGTACCGACAGATCCTTCTGACAACGCAGTTGTAATTGAAGTGTATGATGATTTGGTTCGTTACTGGACATATGATGCCGCAACAACTACATGGTCAGTAACAGTAGAGGCTCCTTTAGGAGGCCAAGTTAATACCGCGTCAAATGTAGGTACTGACGGTGTAGGTGTTTTCAAACAGAAAACGGGAGTTGATTTAGAATTCAGAAACATTGCTCCAGCTGACGCGACCATTGATGTAGTGTTGAATGGAGATGATATTGACCTTAGTGTAGGTACTTTAAATTTTGCAGATCTTTCAGATGTAACAGCTACTTCCGTTCAGGGAAATATAGCTTATTTTAATGGGGTCAGTTGGACTCAATTACCGATAGGAGCGGCAGGAAATATGATCATAGTAAATGATACGGCAACTGCTCCCGAATATATTGATTCTTCGACACCACTGGATTGTGCCGCTTTAGGTACACATTAATAAATAATAAATAGATGGCAACTAATAGAGAGTGGCTTAGTATAGCCGACTTATCCGATAAAGATGTAATATGTACGGCGGGACAGATTCGCTTTCGTACAACAGCGGCTATTTATGACCAGCGCCCCGGCGCTGGGGGAGCCGCGGGAGCTGCTCCTGTATCGTCTCCATCAAATCCGGCAGATGATGCGGTAGTCATCGAATTGTATGATGACTTAGTCAGATATTGGACTTACGATGAGGCTACTACATCTTGGACGAATACAGCAGATTACACGGAAACGTTCACGATAAGTGATGGGACTAATACTTTCACGGTAGAGCCTACCGACACTACAATATATAATTCCACTGATAGCACAATTGAAACAGATGCCTCGGTATCTGGAACAGTTAGCTTCAATGTCAGTAGTTATTTTGAACATTTACAACATACTGCTTTTGGTTCCGTGGTATCCACAGGAGCAAGTGACGACTTTTTTGTTGTACCAAGTGTACTAGATGGCTGGGAAGTTGACGCAGCCGCTTACGCTCAAGCAGGGGGTGTTGGCGATCAAGATGTTCGATTGACTAAAAATGGGGTAGCTTTTGGAGTCGCTCAGTCGTTGAGTGGAGCCTCTACGGGCGGTGAAGCAAGTATCGGAGAGTCGATCTCAGCAGGAGATATTATTCGAATAACCACATCTGTTACATCCGGTTCACCAGAAGGGCTTACTGCAACGGTTACGTTCATAAAACCCTAAACGTATAAAACATAAATAACTTGAGTTCTTGTTCAACTGATTCTTGTTATCTTATCGATATAAATACTATCGACGAAATGATCTATTCTGTGAAGGATAGAATTGTTACGTTAAGTGATGACCAGTTGAATAGGTTAAAAACAGGAATGGCGTGTTCTCGCGCGGAAAACCTTGAACTAACCAAACTCTCAATATACAAAAACAGTCTACAAAGAGCATGGGACAGCCTATACAACGGACTAGAACCATGCATACCACCAGCAGACCTCCAACAACTAATAGAGAACGTAAAAGGTCTGGTAGATATATCTTGCTGCGATAACGGTAGATTAGACTGCTTAGTAGACACTTCTTCTGTAGAAGACCATGTATTTGGAAACCCACAATGTCAATCATACGACGCATGGAATAAGTGGACAAAGAAATGGTGCTTCGAAATAGGCTTCAATATCCACGTAGAGGAAATGGCTTGCCAAGTAATGTTCAACATTGCAAAAGACATAATCCCTTGTGACATTCTTTTCGCACTTCAAGTAAAAAAGGAAATGTGCGACTTAGGCTATACCGTAAAACGCACAGAGGAGGAGTGTAAGTATGATTGGAAAATTCTCGTCGAAAAAACTGACTGCGAAATAGACTTCAAAACATATCGAAAATTAATCGATTGTGGATTTAGCTATGACATTGTAAAAACAGTCATAGATGCAAACTGCACTTTAGAAATAGTTGGAGAAGGGGAATGTGGAATAGAGTTAAAAACCATCACTGGAAACTTTAACATCTGTGACATTACTCCGGAGGACTTACAGAGTGTGGAGCGATTTGCTGCAAAAATATCAGTCAAAGAAGAAGACTTAAAAGGAGATTACGGAAAAATAGATGGATCGAGTCCGCTATGAGCAATGAAGTAGGATATATTTACGCCATTAAGAATTTAGTTACGGGAAAATTTTACGTAGGTCAAACAGTGAATTTATCTGTTAGAAGGTATCAACATTTTTCTCGACTGAAAAAAGGCACTCATAAGGGACGGAAGCTTCAAAACTCCTACAATAAGCACGGTGATGTTTTTGTGTTTGGAGTAATTGAAAAGATCTCTAAATTATTATTAAACGATAGGGAAACTTTCTGGATTAATGCTTTTGATTCGTTTAAACAAGGATATAATTGCGACAATGGAGGATCAAATCCCCTAAACCCAGAAAAATGCAATCCAGTGAGAGCATTTAATCCTTGCGGAGTAATTTATGAGGATTTTGAGTCTGTAATTGAAGCGTCTAGAGCGACGGGGGCAGACCGAGCTGCAATTTTGAAATCAATTGAAAATAATCATTGTGCGAAATATAGAAAATGGTTCTATATAAACGACGATTGTCCTAAAATTGTAGAAAAATTTATTCCACAAGGATCGAGAAAAGGATATAGAGTTTATAACTCAGAGGGGGTAAAAATGGGAGATTTTGCTTCAATTAAAGAGGCTTGTCAAAAGTTTAACATTCCATATTCTGCTGCACGTCATGCAATCAGGCAATCTGGATATTGTAAAGGTTATAAAATTGTCAAAATAACAGAATCGACCAAAGATCAAATAATGCCATTTAAAAGGGCTATTCGTCGTGATGTTAAGTTTAAAAAAATAAAGGCAATACCATTGAATGGGGACGTTGAGGAAGTTTATAACAACTACAAAGAGGCTGCTGAAAAATTGAATATTCATGCGTCCAATATTGGAAGGGCGTGTAAGGACTCATCGATAACTGCGGCGGGGAGAAAGTGGTTTTACATATTTTAAAAGATTAAAAATTTAGCCAAATGGCACAAGCTTTATCTAAAATAAGGTTGTATGTCTCTGATGTTCTAAGAAATGGTGTTGCTTGTAGCAACCCCACAATCGAATTTGACGAGACCTGTTTCACTGTATCCTGTGAAGGTGTCTCCGAGGACGGCAGACCTTACATTGAGATACAACAATTACCAGATTGTGACCAACCTTGCGTTACGGTAAAGGTAAGTTGTCCACTAGAATGTGATGCGGGTGATTGCTCTACTGTTAAAAAATTCTGCTTTTGTGATGATCAAACGGATTGTGACGAATGTCAGGAATGTGTTAACGGTTTCTGCGAAGACCGTTGTCCAGAGGATGAATGTGTAGACGACAGATGTGTAGAGTGCGTAGATGATGAGGACTGTTTTTGTAATTTGGTCTGCATAGGCAATACCTGTCAATGTCCTACTGGATTAATATTAAATCCAGAAACAGGATGCTGCGTTCAGTGTGTTGACGATTCGAGGTGCGATATTTGTGAGACATGTTTTGACAATTACTGCAAACCCAAGTGTCCAAACGCTTGTGACGATGGTGGAAATTGTGTAGAGTGTGTAAACTCCGGTCAGTGTGCCAATAGAGATGATAACAGGGCTTGTTGTAATGACGACAATGAGTGTGAATGTTGTGCGGGATATTGCTACGACCCAATTCAAGGTAAATGTGTAATTTGCCCTGAATGTGAAGTTGCAGAAGATTGTCCTGAGTGCTTTGACTGTGTTCTCGGTAACTGTGAGCCAATTGTTTGTCCTGACGGGTACATTTGTAGAAACGGAGATTGCGTTCCAATCTGTGACTGTGATCAGCCTTTGTGTTCTCGTAAGTCTGCATGTATTCCTTATGAGGGCGATATTTGTATTTGCGAGGAGTGTACTGGAAATTGTGAAGAAGGATGTTCAATTGGATGCTACTGCAATCCTGATACAAATCAGTGTGAGCCAAATCCATGTGATAAGCCATGTACTTCTGGTTCCGATTGCGATACTGGATGTGGTTGTGACCCAGATACCAACAGATGTGTACCTTGTGACACATTGGATTGCGACCCTAATAATTGCGACAGGGTAGAGGGCTGTAAGTGCTACGGCAATGGTTGTATCGGAGATCCTTGTAATGGTCCTTGTAATGATGCAAATGATTGTGAAGGTGTGAATTGCGGTTGTGATCAGAGTACGAACACTTGTGTAAGTTGTGATAAGCTTACTTGTGATGAATGTCAAAACGTACTTGGTTGTGAGTGTACTAATGGAATAAACTGTGAACCAGTTTCTCCTTGTGAGGGTCCTTGTGTGACTCCTGCTGATTGTCCAGACGGTTGTACTTGTTACGAGGGTGAATGTACTCCTTGTGCGAACTTCGATTGTGATAATTGTCCAAATGGATGTGATTGCAACTCTGGTTCTTGTGACAAGACTCAAGAAGAGCCTTGTGCAGACGACTTCACTTTAGTTCGAAACAGTGATGATGGAGAACCTTGTGACTTAGTTGCTACATTGGTGACTGAGGAGTGTTGTTCTTGCCCGAAAATCGAGGTTAGAACCAAGCTGAATTCTCCTGTGGGAGCTACTACAGTTGATTTGCTTGGCAACACGGTTACAGGAAGCAATCTAACATATAATATTCAGCTATTTAAAAATAGCGTGTTGCTAAGTAATACTGGAATTGAGAATGAACTACCAAATGGTGGAGTATTCGAAGTTGCAGCTGATATTTCTTGGCGTCAAACTTCCGGCGGAACAACCACCAGCGGAACAATAGTAGACTACGCAACAGCAACAGGAAACATTTCAGGACTAGACACCCTAAACGTACCTGCAATAGCTGTTCCAAACATAGGAACTCTTACTGCAGACCTAGAAGTAACTGCGGTAAACATCAGAGTATCTCTAACAGAGGACTTAACATTCCCTAATGAGTGTGTTTATGATGCCGTAGAAGTAGTAGCCACTTTCAGCGACTACACTCCCGGCATTGTTCAGTCAGCAACCTTGAGTTCTGATGCTTGTAGACTACCAATTTTCGATTGGTATAGAAATACAACTGGCTCAGGCTTTGGTTCATCCAATAGATTCCTAAGAGTATACGCAAATAGAGTCAATTCTAATACATATAACTACACTCTGACTGATTGTAGCGATGGATTGTACTCTGGATACTACTACAGAGTTACTTCTGATTGTACTTGTGCTCCGGCACCAGTTGAAAGAGCTTTATTCTGTCAAGATGTGTTGAATTTTGCTTACAGTATCACTGATTGTGGTACCAAATTAACGGTCGATAACATCGACACTCCTTGTGATGTCAATGGAGACCTTACAGCACAGGGTTGTACGAACGTTCCTGCGAACGCGCAAGTAGAATGGAGACTCAGAATTACCACCGAAGGTGGTGTTGAGGTGGATAATACGTATGTATTGCCCAACGCAGCACTGGTTAATGGTACAATGTTCACAACTTCTGCTCCAATCATTCAAGTGGAGTTCTGGCATTCTCAGGATACAACTTGTAAAATCGATAATACAGAAGAAGGAGGCATTAATGCTCCAATTTCAACCAGTTGTGACAACGGCGGAACTATCACTGTTGAACTGCCTGCTGGTACATACAGCATTGTTGTGGATGATGGAACGACTCAATGGCCTAGAAGCGGTGTAACCGGAACTCAAAACTTCACAAATGTAGGTTATGGTAAATCATTTACAGTGACTATCACGGGTGGAGGATGTTCTTCTGAGGATATCGTGTCAACTCCTGCGGCTGCAGAGTGTTGCCCAACATATTCTTGCTCTGGAACATATATAAATGGGACTCTTAATCTGGCAATCAACCCATCTGACGGTAGCGGGTCTACAACTTACACATATAAGGTTAATGGTGTAACAATTGCTACCAATAACGTGGGTTCTTACACTGGTGCTCAAACACTTCCAAACGGGGTGAACACCTATGAAATTGAGGACAGCAATGGTTGTTCTTGCTCAGGAAGCATCAATGTAGATAATTGCCCACAAACAGTTATTACAGCTACAGTGTCTTATAACGCGGTCAGCGATCAGGTTGAAATTACGAACATTGCGGGAGGAACTTCACCATACACAGTTAATGTGGGGGGAATTGTCAGAACTGGCGTTCCTTCGGGCGGAGTTAACATTGGAGTGGGTACACTTTCAAGTGGAACTTATCCGGTGACGATAACAGACGCGAACGGATGTGTAGGTAGCTTTAACGTAGTTATCAATAAGACAGATCCTTGTGAAAACACCAACCTAAGTATAGTGTTTACATTACCTTACGACTGTAACAGTAACTCAATCACAGTTACGGTTACTGGTACCACCGGATCATACACGTTGACTTCAAACCAAGGAACGATTACACCTGTTGGTGGAGGAGTATTTACTGCTTCAAATCTTCCGGACGGAGATACGGTATTTACCGCAACTGACTCAGATGGTTGTACGAAAGTAGAAACATTGAATGTTGCTTGTAACTGTATATCACCAATTCAAATTGGAACTGTGACCGTAGAGTGTGGTGGTGGAGATGGAACTGACCACGTATTCACCTTCGATGGCGGTGTTACGGGTGGTGATGGAGACCCAATTTTGGTTACCATTAGTGCTGTTGCGGGTTGTCCAAACCCAGCAAGTGTGTTGGCAGCTAATCCGAATGTGACCTCAGACGGAAGCCTGTTCACAATGACCGTACCATCTGCATCGGCAGTTACGGCGGGGAATCCGTAT
>JAGYYQ010000081.1:0-10947 GCA_021440005.1 Euplotes weissei
TCTTCTTTTATATCATGAACTAAATCATCCACAGAAGTAACTTCATCCTGCTTATCACTTGAATTTCCAATCATGTATTTTGACAGCTTTGAAAATTGTGAAATCAAATCAAATGCTTTTTCACAGTCTGCTTCATCCAAATTAGCAACAATCAAAGAAGCAAGATACAACTGAGAGGTAGTGGGTTGATCTTTCAACAAATACTCTTCCATCAATTCAACTCTAGTTACCTCCTGGTCTCCTTGAATATCAGTTTGTATTTCAGCGTACATCACTACGAAGATGAATAGTTCGTGGACAGCTCTCAGAGATTCAAATTCATCGTTTGATGCATTCAATAATTTGATGATCCGTTCAAAGTCATCTTTAGTTATTTTTACAGTATAAATCTGGCCTATAAGAGCAATATTTACACAATAGAAATACTTACTTTCTGCATTCGATTCTTCCTTCTCTTCTTCAACTAATTCCTGTTCTGCATTTGGTAAATTAAGCTGCAAAGGCCTCACCAAGCTAACAAAAGTTTCAAAGAATGGGTGGAGTTTGTCTATTTCTGTTTTCGAAATCGACTCATTTTCTGAAATTTCTGCAATTTTTGTAAAGATCAAATCTTTCAGTATGTCAATTCTACGCCCAAAGTCTTGAGGATTACATTTTATTAGCTCAAAAAGTAGTTCTATTTTGTTTCCAATTTTACTAGAGTTGATTAGCACTTTGATAATTAAGTCTCCAAGATCTTTGTTATGAACAGTGAATGATTTCAAGATCTTCTTTACAGTTACTGAATAATTTTGGTCATCAAGGAGATCCAAAAAGTCATTAAGATTGCTTTCCATCCACTTTGCATACACTTCGTTTCTTGTTATTTGCACAATTGTATCCTCAAACTCTCCTTTAAACAAGTTTAGAAGTAAAGATTTTGATATTAATCTAATTCCACTTTCGAGGTACTCAATTTTTCCAATATTTGTGGCATCGTAACCCATCACAGAAACAAAGTTAATAGCCAATGCCTTAGGTTTCATATATTTGTTGATGAGTGGAGAATTTTCAAGACAGGTTACCGAATTATTTCTCATTCTAAATTTTAAATATTGAGCTTTAACTGATTGGAACGAGCTTAGTTTATCATCAATAATATTGCTTGACCTAGAAGGACTTGGGTCAAATGCATACAAATTCTTTCCAAACACAGTCACTCCAAAATTAGCAAATCCTTTATCATCAATCTTAGAAAGGCTCAATGGTGTCATTTCATCAGGAGTCATTCCTACTTCAACTATAACACTACTCGGTTCAATGTAAACTTCGGTTTCAACAGTCCAAAAATTAGTGAACCCAATTTGAATCTCTTTGATTTCTGTGCACCTTGAGAGCTTAAACAGTATCCAGAGTTCATCTTTGTGTTCTGGTTCAAACTTCTGGGAAATAAGTCTTTGGCGGTAGCCTTTAAAGTTAACTGACCAGTCCATGTTTAGAGCTAGGTCCTTGGCCTTGCTGATGTTCGACTCCACCAAATTCATAATCCTAGCACTCTGGGTCGGAATGAAATCCCCAGCTGTAGCCACTTTGTTTGCATTTCCTGAGACAGGCTGTTCTGAATTTTTGATTTCTGAAATATCGATATTAATATTTTCTTTAGCAATGAGCTTAAATAACTCATCTTGAATGTTATTATAAGTAGTAGTGCTCGATGATGACTCATCTTCATCATTCATCACTAGTTGGCGTGAATTAGGAATGACCTCTTCAGTATCAAGTTTATCTTCTTCTCTGAGTTGCTTTCGGCCTGTTTCATTTATAGTGATCTGCTGGGCAAATCGCTCAAAATACTGTAACCAATCGATACTCTGGGCAATTTGATTAGTAGAAAGAGCAATTTCAGCCAAAGACTCCACCAAGGAATGAATTGATTTTGTTTTAGTGTACACTACTGCAGCAGGAGTGTTTGTGCTTTGGTTCAAAGTAAAGTGTTTCATTATTTTATGATATGTTTCCAACAATCCCATAATAAGTTTAGAGTTTTTGCTTTCACTAGCAATCATCAATATAGTCTTGCACTCGTCTTGAAGAGCATGAACGTATTTCTGTAAAGAACCAGTCTGTTCACCTGAATTCAAAAACAGCCAGATTATCAAATCTTGGATACTTTTCCATAGCCTATCAGATTGCAAATGATTAGAGTCCTGATCAAACTGAGTGACTGTTTTTCTCAATAAGAGTTCCCCATCAGACGTAGTGGCCCTGGTAATCAAGAAAAGTTGGGAAATAATCCTGCCCTTAGTGAATACATTTTCAGAAGATGCAATGACCCCTCCGAAGTAAGAAAAGTTGAAGTGGTTGATCAAGAAGGAGGAGATCGTTTCAAGAAGGATCAGCATTTCCTCAGGGCTGTCAAAATTCATTCTTACCGTGATGTCTGCAAAGGTGTCCTTCGTCTTGTTGAGGATGAACTTCAACCAATGACTGTACATTGAGTAGTCAACTTCTAGGTTCAGTTCTCAACACTTTGTCAACAATTTCAAGAGAAGCAAAATTACAAAGTAGGGGTTAGGAGTGATCTTGAACTCGCCTTTTGCCAGGAATGGAATTTGCTGAATAAATTCTCGAGGGAATTTCATCAAAGATTGTGCTATTTCTTCAACAATTTTTGTGTTGTTTTCTGAATCGATTTTGATTCCTGCAGCTAATTCTAAGGTAAATGACCATAGTATATGCAAGTGAGTAAAGGATTGAGACAAAGTATGTGTAGAGTTGTCTTTACTTTTGTTTGAAGTATCAGATATCAAAAATTCTAATAATTCTTTGAAAAACTCATAACTTGGGGAAATCAATTGCTCAGTGTCCTTCAAAAATTTGCCTGCTTTATCAATTCATGATAAATAAACGTTAGTAAACATATTATAGGTAGTCATCCAATTATAATTATATTTGGTACAATTCTTGATTTCTTTATCATTCAATAATACTCTTAATAGATCTTCAAATAAATTGAAGCATCTCTGGACTATGTTAAGATAGGATTTCTTTTCTTCATCTTTACTACTAGACAGTGATTGTGCATCTCCTATATTGAAAATCAAACCAGTTTAAAGTAATTCTAAAGTTATCTTACCTCAAATAATTTCGAAAATAGAGCAAAAATCAATAGTGAGTTCATTTGAGTTCAAGAAAAACACAGCAAATGCCAATGAATAAATAAACGATGTGTTCTCAATCAATTCAACATGATATTCTCTCTTGCTAATTTTAAGAAGTTTTACAAAATTGCAAATCAATTGGTGAAGTTGGATCCTATTTTTGGAAATTTCGATTCTCAATCTTGAATCTGTTTCAAGCCCAAGAGGGCATACAAAAGCACTGTTCATAATTTTCCAGTCAATGATTTTGACAATTTCATTCAAAGACATAACAATTTGTTTTTCCTGGTCCATTGTTTTTGATTTCTCTAAGTCATTCAGTGATAAGACTGTCATCAACACATTCTATGATTGCATAGTTAGATAAGAGACTTTATTTGGGAAGTATGGCATGCCAAATAGAATGTTTATAAGAAAAACTTGAAGAGTCTAATTGCAAAACTTGCTAAATAACTATAGATGATATTTTTGTTGATTAATGAGTCACTAGTTCACTACTTACTTCCACATTCTGAGTGTTTTCATGGTCTGCATTTGAATTATTTAGTATTCATCCAATAATTTCATCGTTACTTCTATCTTTAGGCATTCCTTTAATCCCTATAGTTTTGGAAACAAAATGAAGAATTCTATCAAATGAGTAAGGCATTGTCTTTATGGCTTCAACTATTTTCAGAGGTGAATGCCCTTGATTTTTCAAAATGAAGTTTGACAAGAATTGGACTACAATCCAATTAATGCACTCTTGATCTTCCATCGGCAGCATTTCTATATTTTGTTGTAAATATCATCGTATTCGTGAACTTTAAATGCACTAGCTTAACCAAAAGAAAAGAAGTACTTACTGACTATCTTTCAAATCGAACTATTATTTTCATCCTTTGTACTCGTGTCATTGATGATATAATGTACATAGAGATCATAAATTTGCTCTTTGGTCACTTTATTCACTTTCAACTCGCTTTGACCTTTATCTATAAAAATAAGTGTGAGTCAAATCCTACTAACTTTAAGACCAAATCTAAAAGAGAATAAATTACCTTGGTCAGATTCAATAAGAGTAAGGAGCATATGACTGATCTTATTTGCCAAGTACATTTGATACTCAAGCGAATGAACAATTTCATTCTCATCCGAAGACTGTTTTACTCTTGGCAAACAACACTGCATCTCTCTGATTCTATCAACCATCGGACCAAGTAAGGACGAAATCTTTGATTTTTCTTCAGACGGTACTGTTTGGTATAATTTGAGAGTTTTACGAAGTTCATCTTGTTGTTCATTTAATTCTACTATCCTTGTATTGTATTCTTCCTCAATATTTTCCAAAGGAGCTAAATCTTTCTCTTCTTGTCCACTGTTAGAACAGCATTTTATGAGTTGGAAATCTTGGTTACGAAGTTTAAGCAATTTAAAAGGAGCTGAGTGTTCAAATTCATGATCAACTTCTTGCAAAATGTCCGACAGAGGGAATTCTTTCATTATAGATTTATCTTTTCTTACTTTCTTTCGAATCTCTCCATAAAATTCTGGCAGAATGTGGGTTACAATCAAGTGTTCACCATTTTGAGTTAGGAACGAATCAATAAAATGGATATGAACTTTAACAAACTGTCCTAGATAATTCAAATTTGTAACTCAAAGCGATTCTCTTTCATCATTTGGATTGTACAAGTTGTTCTCATTCAAATAAGCATTCTGAGTTAAATAGCAGTACAAACTTTCTTTATAAGAATTGCGAATCAATAGAATTTCCTGTCCATCTTTGTAGCCAGATACTGTGACTACCATATTATAGGCCTTCTCAGCATGTTTATGAAACAGTAATCTTAGATCCTTAACGTATCAGGTTTCTCCAAAATCAATTTTGAATTCTATGTCATTTTTCTTAGAATATTGTTCTGCAACATAAACCAGAGGATTCTTTTGCTTAGTATAACTAGTTCCTTTCTTTGAATCTTGCTGAGAATTGAAGTTCACTATGTCAAATGGAAAGTAATTTAAATCAATTGCTTTTCTTAATACTGCGTATTCAGGGACTTGGAGAACACCAATTGCAGATTTTGTGATATTTTCATAAAAAGTTTGAAACAACGTTTCAAAGATCTGTTCTTTTATAGAAGGGATCATCCAAGTTACTCAGTTCATAAAAGCATCTAAAACAGATGGATTCAATAAAATTTTATGGATATTTTTCAGTTTTTCCAATACAATAGTCGATAATTCTTTGTGAATTGTTGGATTCCTGTTTAATTTTTGTAGTAATGACATTATTTCATTGATTCCTCTTGAATCCTTTTCGAATAACAAGTCGAAAAATTTTCTAAGCTCTATATTTTCTCAAACGAGAGGTATCATACTAGAGTTGTACGTTGTAATCAAATTCAAAGTTCCGATTGCTCTTAGTTTGACATCAAAACCTACATTTTCATCTGTAAGAGAAATGACTATTTCTCTGTTACAGGCATTAAAGTACTCTGGGTCTAGCAATCATGATCTCAAGTACTTCAACGGAATGTCTTTGAAGACTCCATTCTTTATACGCTCTGTAGTTCCAGACACTTCTCAAATCTTAGGCATAATTCGAATTGCTGCTGGTCTCCAAATAGGATTTTCGCCTTCTACTTTAACAATAATCCTGACACTTTCTATGGGATTCCCTTGGAAGTTTGCAGTAATTGATTCCTTGTAAATTCCTGTAATAGTGTCATTCCTCAGCCAAGTTACAATCTTATCAATGTTCTCAGCTCTCAAATTATGATTCATTTTGACAGTCTGAATCTCCTGAACACTAATTGAATCACTTTTCATGTAGATTGTCTCCCATTCATGTGTTCCTGGCTTTTGAACATCAATCGCATATGATATGGATGTTTTTCACATTGGATTTTCAGAAGGAACTGGATCAATTAGAGCTACTCCGTTGTTTAAGCTTCCATCTATTTCCTTTCCATGGACTCCAAAGAATTTAAACTCAATTGGATAACTATCGAATCTTTCTTGTGGGAAACTGTTATTGGCCGTTTCTTTGAACGCTGTCGGTACCAATTTAACATATTTTCACGCCTTATGCTCACTTAATTTAATTAAGATTTTCTGAGCTGTGCCCATCTCAAAGTAGCATACTGGTTCGAAGGGTTGTAATGGACGTGGATCTGACACTCTTTGCTTTACCCAATTTTTATAGTCAGCTTTGGTAAATGAATGAAATGAAGTTGTATCTTCAAAAGCAGATAAAGTATCACTCATAAAAATTATTCCAGCTCCCATAGGAAAAGCTCCTACTTTTGATGAGTTTTCTGACATAATGATCAAATTTTCAGGAATAAAATGCTTATCAAATTGATGCTTAAAGATAAATTCTGATCTAGCATAGTTTGCTGCAAAAACACGTTTATCATCAGTCACTAATTTAGAAAGTTGACTTGTAGCATTGAAAGCTGCTCCATCATTCAAATATACAATCATCGGTAATCATTTATTTCTGAGTATGACAATCATCTAGCACAATCTGCTGGTTTGCTCCTATTTTTATGTCATCTTTATTCTTCTCTAAGCTTGGACTATCAATCTTATCATCACTTTGAGCATTTTCCAATGATTTCAATTGAGAAACTGATGAATCTAAATAAAGTTCTATCGATAAGCTAACAAGTTGAGTCAGAGAGTCAAAATCAAGCTGATAGCATTGCTCCTTTAGTTCTGAAGATGAAGTAGTAAGATGTTCTCATAAACTATTGAACTCACATGTAGTAACATTGTCTTTGAATAGACTCTCATAAATATCAAAATCCTCCATTTTAGAAAGCATCTTCCTATCAATGAGAGGAGCAGAGTCTCCAGATTTTATGAGATCTGCAAAGGAATCCCCACTGACTTGCTCTTCTTCATCTTTATGAACCTCGCTTTCGTGTTGAGGTGAATAGGTCCATGTCCTGTACTTTCCATTAATTTCAGCCAAAATAAGGAAGCTCTTTGGGGAGCCATTTCGTTCTCCCTCTAAGTTCTGCGTATTTATTGCTTGCGATTTCGTAGGGTTTACATTGCTTCCAGATTCTCTTTTAGTTTCATTACGAGAGTGGCTTTGAGGGTCATAAGAAAATATTTGGAAATTTTGAATATTTTCAGATTTGTCACTCCTTAAAGAAAGTTCATCTAAAATTTAACAAGATTAAGTTTGATGAAAACAATAGAGTATCAAATAAACATGAAATAGACTTATTGATAAGAATATGTACCTTTTGATTCTTCTAATCATATCTTATGTATAGTTTGGCTAAAAGTGTTAGAAAAAGATTCAAAATCAATTTTGTAGATGTCAATGTTTTCACCATGTTGAATAAAAATATGCTCATTCTTTGAGATCAGTTTAAGAATACTTGGAGTATCATCATATCCTAAATCTACCTGGTCTTTAATTTTGATTTCATCGAAGTTACTGTTGATTTCAATTGTGATAATTTGATTGTTTCCAATCTATAAAATTTATTAGCACTTACTTACCTTTTGAAGACCATATATTGCAATTAAAGCATTTGAACCATTTGTAAAGTCGTCTTTTAAGGGAATAACACCATGAATTTCAAGGAAAGAATCCAGAACTAATGATAAATCATCTTCCTCATGCAATATCAGGAGTTCATTGCTATTATTTTCCTCTTTATAACTCTTCTTAGCCTTCAATCCAACAAATAAAGGATGCAAGCAGTTAATTGAGAAAGAATAGTTATTGATAACTTCGTTAACCTTTTCTTCTGGGATAGCATTCAGACTTACTTTTTCCAGTTCACTGCCTTTTTGCCTAGAGTCTTCCCTCAAGAACATTTTAAGGTAAGCATCGTAGTAGCTGACTCTTTTGAATTCAATTGACTTCTCTTTGACTCACCATACCACTAAAGGATATTTGCTTGGGTATTTAGAATTAGCAGCTCCAAACTCAAGGATCTGGTGCTCTTTTATTTTTCCTTCTTGCTGCTCTAATGTATCTATTTCTTGAGTTACATCATCAAGCTCTTTTAGTTTATTCCCCAACAAGTTTTCGTTGACTTCTTTTCTACTTCCAGGTTGAGTTCCTCCTGTTCCAGAAGGAGTTACATTTGGAGGATCGCTAACACCAGCAAGTGATGATGATATAGCGTTTTTAAGCTCATCGTCTTCGTCCATATCATTTTGGTCTTGTAACTCGATGATTTTATCTAAAGCAGCTTCTACACTTTCGTTTTTAACAGCAAGCAATGCTTTGCTACATACGCTTTCTGGAAATCCCATGCTGATTAAATCAGATAAGTACACTGGATTAGGTTCTTTTTGTTCTTCATTAAGTTCAGGCAAAAATGATCCCATTGGTAATACTGGAGGATTCTCTGAACTAGGATTTTGTTTTACTTCTTCATTCAAATTTATTTGAGGTTCATCAGGATCACTTTCAAATTCAAAGCTTAATTTTCCATTTGATTCTTGAGGTATCTTACTCTTTGGCTTTACTGGTGGAATATATTCTGTATTCAAATCAATTCATTTCTGTATTCCCTCAATTTCTGTATGTAGATATTGGTATTTCTCCAATAATTCTTGTTTAATTTTCTTTTGTGCCTTTGAAAATTGTTTAAAATTAATTCTTCCAAGTAAAATTAAGTGTAACTGAGAATCATAAATTCATACAGTGCCATCTTCATGATTTGCAGTCATCACGAATTCACTATTATTGAGAACAATAACGGACGTTATTTGAGATTCAGTGCTACTTTTAAGTTCTTTATTATTATGCGTATGTTGAGTTGAAAACAAGTTTCATGTTTTATGAAGAGGAACATTCATTCAATTAAAGCCTTTAAAGAATAAATTATTTGGGAAATCTTTAGATAATTTCTTAAGCAAATAATTCATTGAATTTTCCTCAATATGAGTAGAAGGTTGTAGATAATGCTTAAGAATTGGTAACCCATCACCAGAATTCACTAGTCCTGATTCTCATGCTTGGATTATATCAGAATTGTTACCATGATAGGAAACATAACTTTCTAATCTACCATATGACGAATAGACTCCAAATGATTCATTTTGTGAGACCATGACTTGCTGATGCAAATTCAGAATGATTGATATAAGCTTCATTCATTGTAATAATGAAGGTTGTTCGAAAATATATTCATTCTCTTTTTGTTCTTCATTTACTAATTGACTTCTAGGCTTTCTAATATAAGAAGGAGGATCCAAAGGAGTTGAGACACCATTATTCGAAGCAACATCTTTCATTTTACTATAATCTTCAGAAATGTTTTCATATACATCAAATACTGTTAACCCTATCAAATCAATTGCAACCCTTGCTTTATTTCTATGGAGTTCAATTCACAAACACTGTTCAGAATCTGAATCACTAGACAATCTAGCCCTCTCCAACGACAATTGAAAATCTTTGATGCACTGACTCTCTTGATCACTCAAATCTGTGCTTAAAATACTTTCCCAGTCTACAAATTTGAAATAGCCAGCCTCAGTCTTTGAAACAAGCAATTGGAACTCATGAGGATGACTCTGAACGATGTTTACTGATGAAGTGTCAAACTTCCCAGAATTGTCTCTCGAAATGGCCTTTATGTTACTCCCACTCACTACCAGTAATTTATCAGTTTTAGGAACGTATGTGCATGATTGGCTGATTCTATAAGGAAAGAATGTAAGCAAAGTTCAATGTCAGAATTTTGCCGGAATTAAAGCAAAAAGTAGAGTATTTTCGCATGTTGAATTTCAAATAAAAATCAACTTATACTAAGAGTGACGCTACGCTCGATACATGAATAAATTAAGAAATTTAAAGGAGTTTACTCAGATTTAGAGCCATTATCAATAGGAACATCTTCATCAGGTGGAGGTGCATGAGGTTCTCCTATCGATTTCTTCTCTTCTTCACCTTCCTTCGACTCATTCATTTCTTCAATGGATTCAATAAGTTTAGCTCGTTCTTGCTTGTCCAAGAAAATGTTATTTGTAATTAAGATGAGTGAAAGGGTTGAGAATAACAACTCCATTTTGCTTGATACAAACTCATAGATAATACTCCTCAATAGGAATACCAGTATTTCTTTTAGGCTGTGGCCTGCCGTCTAGCCAAAACTCCATAGTTCCATTTTCCAAGTTGATCTGCATGCCCAGAGTCCGTGGAGTAGTGGTTCTAAATGAGACCAAAATGTCTTGTTTGCTCTCTTTGCTCCTAATTCCAAATTCAATTCCAGTACACGAAATCGGGCATAGTATTTCAATGTAATGGATCCCTGTTTTGAATGTTTTGTTTGATAAGTAATAATTCACTTTGTCTTGGTTGTGGTAGCTCGGAGAAACAGTTGCCTATTCAAAATTTAAAATGGGTTAACTTACAGTGAGTCCTGAAAGAGATACTCCAGGTGAACTTAAAGGAACAGAAAATCTAAGGGAGCTTTCATCATGCAATTTTATTCGTGTTTCTGAATTTTTGTCTTCCTCAGTAGGATTTGTCTCAGTGTCTTCTAATACACCATTTCGCACTTTTCTTTGATGTTGAGTATTTTGAGATATAGATTGTATTCTCTGGATATTTTCATTATCGCCTATCATTGGTTCATTATTTTGTACAGTAAATAAATGCTTTGATGAAACATCATAATAGAATGTAGGTAGGATTCTATTGTTCAAGTTATTTCAAATCTGAATACTAGATTCTTCTTTGTCTGTTTTAGTGCAAATCTACGCTCTTACTAGCATGCGCTTTAGGCAGAGCAGCCCTCACTCTCCGGTTCCAGTACTCCTTCCTCCTTTCTTGTTTAACAAT
>JAGYYQ010000082.1:0-10841 GCA_021440005.1 Euplotes weissei
CGTTCATTCACTGAGAATGATCGTAAGAAGGCAGAGCAAGTCTTCGAGAAAATGATTCTCGCCTCTGATCCCGATATTGTCGCTGAAGATCTTGAAGAGGCGATTGAGGATGGAACATACGTTGAAGATTCGCACTTCGCAATAAAAATGTTAGAAACTACAGTTGACACTCAAAGTCACTGATTAAGATACTCTTTCACTACTGAGGAAAACTATGAAACAAGCATACCTAACATACGAAGACACTTTTGAACAATTCGAGTATGATCACTTCCGTGAGGAATTGGAATACTTGGTAGGGAAAGTCTTTGGACGCCAACCATGGATTGCAATGCACTCTGAATCGTTTGGATGGCGCAAGGCAGAATGTGGCGCTGTTATCAATAACCATCCTATGAACATCATGGACAAATTCCAGTTTGCCGGACGTATCGAGTTCACGCCAAAACGCGACTCTGAAAATGGATACCATATTGAAGCGGTTGTCCATCATCATGATTCTGATTTTGGCGATACGTTCAAAATCACGCGTACCAAATACGCTCCAAGTTTCTTGGTATGATTCAAGAAGGAGAGGCACTTGTCTCTCCTTTTTCACAATTTCACACATGTGAAATTTCCTGTATTGGCGAAACTCCATCTGAAAAGAATCTTGATAATTTTTAAAAATAATGCTTGCAAGTCTTGTGCATGGGATTAAACTTCCCTCTCCACTTTACCACTAGGAAACACAAACATGAATAACTCAATCTTGACTCTAGGTTGCAAGAACTATTTTGATAATTTTTAAAAATATCACAAGGTTTCACATTGGTGAAATTTCCTGTATCTCGATCGACTGGCGAAAAAATGGGGAGCGGTTGCTCCCCTTGTGAGTTGATACTGTCTTGCTTGTCACGAGTAGGGGTTTTGGAGTTGTCACTTCATAACAAAATCCTTTGACTGTAACATGGAAAGATGTTCTTTGAATACACCTCTAACATTCTTCAGTGCCTTCTTCTTTTCTAGATCGAAGATGGCTGAGAGAGGGTTAGACGTATGCTCAACGTCATTCTCGATACGATTCGAGAGTGCATAGATATATCCCTCAATATAATCAATGAGGTTTTGTTGTGAGGGATCGACTGAGAGGATATATGAGATAATCACGTCAAACTCAGCGACAATGGTTTCTTGGCGAATCATTTCACCGGCATACAGTTTTAGATGATCAGCGACGGGCATTCCGTTACCGAGTCTCTCAGCGTGGCGCTTGATCGCTTCCTCAGATGTTTGGAGTTGAGTGCGAAGAAGAGGGAGTAGTGTTTTTGGAGTCATAGTGTTTTCCTAAGTGAGTTGAGACAATTCTACTTCACGATTCTCTCTGTCAACTTGTTTTTTGAAAAAATCTAAAGATCTTTGAACTGCATGGGTTGCATGTTCGATACCCTTGGCGAGTTTCAGAGGATCAGGATTGTTACCGGCAATCTCAGTGACAAAGAGACTGTTAGGGGTTGCGATACCATCTTTCTTTGACACAGTTGCGAATAGAACCCCATCCACATAGAATTCTTCACCTACAGTGTGTCCTTTCTCAATGATACTTTCACTGGTGATAGGTAGGTAGTAGTGAAGGAATAGTTTGTCAAGTTTCAAGGTTGGATTCTTGAACGACTGATCGCGTACCTCATACCCAGTTCCTTGTTGATAGCGTGCGATATTGGTTGCAGTGGCGCGGGCGATATATGCGTCGAGTAGTTCCTTTGGAGTCTCGAAGTAGGTTGCTCCGTGTCCCATATAGGTTGCGTGTACCCCATCTTCACCAAAGCGATAGTGAGAGTAGCGCAAACAAGCGAGATAGAATTTTCCAGTAATGTTTTCCATGATGTTTTCCTTTGGTGAGTGAGAGGGAATATTAATGCGATAGCGTCAACTGTCAACAACTATTTTCAAAATAGTTTTTGGATGAGTGGATCGAGATACAGGAAATTTCACCAATGTGATATTGTGAAATTTTGGGGTGAGACATTTCTGTCCCACCCCTTTGGGTTAGAGTAGTCCCTGTTCCCTCGCCCATGAAACCATGACTCGCATGATCTCGCTCTTGTTCTCACACCTCTGGATGCGCTCATAGATGATATGGTTGATGTCAGACGTGCCCTGATCCCATCCCTCGCGCTGTGCCTCTGTGCGGGCGCAGTTACGCAACCCATTCATGGTCATAGAGTCGTTTGGGATGAGGTCGAAAACGCGCTCCCAGTTGTAGTGCCAGTTTTCGTTTGCTTCAGAATAAGTGATCATAGTGGTTCTCCTTGCTAGTGAGCAAGTAGTTTAATACGTTACTCAGGATTGCAAGAACTATTTTCATATTTTTTAAAAATTTCACAATATTCACAACTGTGAAATTTCCTGTGTTCGATCAGGATTGCAAAGGGGATTTCTCCCCAGTGTTAAGTTGTGGTTGGTAACATTTCAGAGACGATCTCTCCCGCCTCTTCAGAGATGTCTTTCTTCTCAACAGAGGTCAAGAAATAACCACCGGCATAGACTTCGATCTCTTCACCATGTTCCTCAACGTGCAAGTTTGAGTTCTCTGTGTAGTCGTGAGTTTCAAGGAACTCAAAGGTTGGTAGTAATTTGTAACCATCGACCAAAAGTTCAGTCAAGTAAGAGACGACCCCACCAAGATCATCGTCAGTTTTCTGGAATGATCCTGTGAGGTCATTCGAGGTGCGGAACTTAAAATACTTGTCAGTTCTTGTGAGATAGACAGTAGTGATAACAACGTGAACTTTATTCATGATTCTTTCCTTTGTAGTGAATTGGTATTCTATGCGTGAGCGATAGGTGTCAAGACTCGATATCTATCTCAGAGATAATATAGTCTCCTAATTTCACAGTGATATTGTGATATGAAGTGTATAGTCTCCCAGATCCATTCATATCGGCAGTATACGTCTCTTTGGTTTCATGATCTACGACCAACTCTTCTTTAATGAGTTCTCGCACAATCTGTTTTATCTGTTCCTCAGTCATCGAATATTCAATGAAACTTGTTCAGAAAGATTTCGTAAGTATTCTGGCGATCTCATCCATTTCTTGATTGCATGGATTGCGCCACGGAAAGTCAGGAACTCATTTCCATACATACAATGTTCACCGGAACGATTGTCACCTACATAGACTTTCCAACGTCCATCACTGTACTTCTCAACAGTTGCATGGAAACCGTCAGTCTCCTTGGTTAGTCCATTGGACCAGAAACCGTCATAGATGCAGTGTAAGAATGTTTGACCAATTTTGCGCTTCATAGTTTCCCTCAGTAGTGGACAGACAGTTTAGACAGTCAAAGTATATGTCAATTGATTTATTCTTATATTCTGGGCGATCTTTTGAGTTTCATCCCAATCGAGTGTAGAGGTCAAAACAATGTCGCCTCTGTCATAGGTTTCGACAAAGTTATCTTGAATGAACTCTTCAAGGTTATTCAATTTCTTTTCAACGTATTTTCTGAACTCTCTGTGTAAGTAGGGTTTCCTGTGTTCGTCACAATAGTTGTGATAGAAATCCGCGTCAAAGTAGTAATACCAGATCATCCCTCTAAGTTGACTAAGGAAAGTCTCTTCAGACGGCATGATACTTCCGATCTCAGTGTGATCATACTTGATCAGATAAGATCCGTTTTCTAGAATGCGTTCAAGTGTATTCATAGTTTTCCTCAGTAGTGAAATGGAATTTTAAACACTGAGCGCATAGGTCAAGTGATTCATTCTGATATTCTTGGCGATTTGTTGCGCTTGATCATAGTCGATAGTACATTGCAAATTGATGATCCCATCATCTTCGACAATATCAAAGTTCTCAAGGATAAAATCCTCAATGTTTTCTAGTTTGCGCTCAACGTATCTCTCGAATTCGGAGAGTTGAGTTGGTTTACGATCTTCGTCACAATGGAGATTGTAGAAATTCGAGTCAAAGAAGTAGAAATTGATGATGCTTGCAATGTGCTTGTAGAAACTTTCTTTAGTCACTCCATATTGAGTGTACTGTGTGCCGTCCCAAAGAAGTTTGTAAGTACCTGCTTCAACAATTTTTTTAACGATGCTCATAATGTTTTCCTGTTAGTGGTGAGATGGAATTCTAAACAACTAAACCAAGTTGCAAGAACTATTTTCATATTATTTTTAGATATGATTTCGCCAATACAGGAAATTTCACATGTGTGAAAAGCGGGGACGAATCCCCCTTGTTATACCTCCATCTCAATATCTCTTGATTGCGTCCAGACTTGACTGATAGTTCTCTTGAAACCATCCTCATCAGGGAATGCTTGCTTGATACGATCGAGGGTGTCTTGCATCTTCTTACCTTGCAGATTGTCAAACCCTAGATTGATCCGGCAAGTGTGTTCGCCATTCTGTGAAATGTTCATTGAGTTCTTCACTGGGCGACCTCCGTCTCAATAGTAGACCAAGTGAGGTTCAGACTCATGTGACGACTCATAGACTCGTAGAATCCATCATCAAGGGCATCTTCTAGCGCATCCTCATCCATGTCGACGCCTTCCTCTTCATTGATCTCTCTCAGGCGATTCTTGAAGAGTGTCTCTGCCTTCTCCACGTTTTCAGGTGTGTTCTCGAATGAAGTAATGTCCAACACTGCTCCATTCTCGATGACGATTACATTTAAGATTTCTGTTTTCATTGTTTTCCTCAGTAGTGAATCAGGATTATAGAGTGCTCAAGTCAGTGTCAACTCGCTCTTTCAAAATTTCTTTCGCTTTTTCTCCAAGGTCAATGTCGGTCACACCAACCACCTTAACAACGTCAATCCATGATGAGTCGCACTCATTGCATTCAACTCGTTGGTATCCATTGAGCGCATCCATCTCAACTGAGTCATGTGCGCCAATGTCATCGCTACCACATACGATACAGACGCATGTGCCCTTCTCGATATAAGACTTTAGATTATGTTCTAATGTGAAACCTTCAACTTTCATATTTTCTCCTAGTAGTGAATGAGTATTATGCAGATTGTTTCTGAGTGTCAAGAAACTTTTTGTATTCTTTTTTGAGTTTCTTGAAGTGGGCGATCTCTTCAATGAGGTCGGCGCGTTCAGACTTGTGAACCTCAAGTAGAGAGGTTGAGTCGTCATTGATAACATCTTGACAGTATGGGATGAGGATTTCTTCAACCCATTTTGCAGTCACCTCTTTGATGATCTCATTCTGTTCCTTGACCCATTCTTCGTCAACCAGTTCACCGGCAGTGATTTGGAGAGTGTCATTGTATCCACACCACTCGGTAGCGTTAGGAACGCCTGTCAAGAGAAGATCTTCGAGACGGGGATGGTTCCCATTGATTTGTTCAGTCTCGTAGTCAATGTTTGGGAACTTGACGTTCAACCAGATTTCTAATGCGTGAATCATGTTTATTCCTTGTGAGTGGTGAGATAGGATTTTAGTTCGGGACCCAGAATGTCAACTAGAACTTTTAAAAAAGATGGGGATTTCTCCCCATCTCGTTCCACTGGCAGCGATTAGTATGAGTTGTCGTATGCCGACTCTTCGAGGCGATCCAAGTCCCATGAGTCGAGAAGGTTGCTTGCTTCCAACAGTTGTTTCACTGTGAAGACCACAGACTCGCGCACTGCGGTGTCTGATGACTCTCCCATAGTCTTAGATGAGTGCATCCGTCTCCACGCTCTGTAGACCGCCTCAGTCGCCTTACGGACCTTTTGTTTGACCGGCACGCGCCAAGGTTCGTCAGTCTCTTCAAGTTCCTTGGTGATCTTCTGAAGTTTGTTCCAGAAGTTTTCCATCTTCTTCCCTATGGACTTATTCCCTGCACTGGTGAACATCCCATAGCGTCCATAGATGTTGATGCTATTCTCAACAGGGCGGACAACAGTTTCTTGAGTAGTGTATTTGATTTGCATTGTATTTCCTTTGGTTAGTGAGAGGGTATATTACAGGCGGGACCCAGAATGTCAACAAGTTTTTTCGCATTATTTTTCCATGCGATTAGAGACGGTATTCGCCTTACACAGGAAATTTCACATGTGTGAAACTTGGGGATTTCTCCCCATTGTTTACCCCCGATCCTTTATCATTGTGAATATTGAGTCAGTCAGATGATCTCGGTCATTTCCATGAACCATGAATGTCTGAACCCATCCATCTTTAGAGTTGTGAAATACTCTCCAAGTGAATTTGGTATCGTCAGGCGCGTCAAGGTTTCTTTCCAGAGTTGAACGCATAGTTCCCAGAGCGTGAGTAATATCGAGAAGAGTCTCAGTGGTTTCTGTAATACTTAGTTTCATGTTATTTCCTCTTAGTGGTGAGTCAGTAGTTTAATCAGTGAAACAGATAGTCAAGAACTTTTTTAATAAAAAAAGGGGGATAGTCTCCCCCTTTTAGTGCCCCATAGAATTTCATCACCACAAGGAAAACAGTGGGGCGTTAAGTGTTGTCTTAGAATGGTTGTTCCGGCATATCCTCAGATAGGTCAATGATTGCCACATTTTTGATCTTGGCGAGTTCTTCTTTGACTCTTTTCGCATAGAGTTCATTCAGTTCTTCAGTGACTTTCTTGGCGTGTTCCGCCATTCTTTCATTGAAGAGGTCATTGATTTCTTCAGCGACTTTCTGTTGAACTTCCATCGCTTTCTTTCCAGTCTCTTCAGCGATTTGACTCATGTTGACCAGTTTCCCATCTTGAGCGAATAGGTAAGCGATCTCAGTTTCGTCAATGTCTTTGATGGACAGTTCTTCACCGCGCATAATAGCGTCAACCATCTCAATCATACTGTGATAGATCGGCATATCATTGGCGAGTTTCGCAATGTCTCCGCCACGTTGTCCAACGATAGACCCTTCATTTTCAGATTCGATCTTGAAGAGTGTTTCGTAAATCTCGTTTTCTAGTTTGTTCATGTGTTTCCTTGTTAGTGGATCAGAATTATAGAGACGACAAGTCGGTGTCAACTTGATTCTTTAAAATTTCTTCGCCTTCTTCTGATACTGTCAGATCATAGTATTGAACTGGTTTGAGTTGTTCAGTCCAGTTAGATCCACAGGATTCACAGTACACATCCGCCCATCGACGACTTGCGTCATCAACGTCAAGATCTGTACTTTTACAAACAGGACATTTCTGCCCGTTATGTTTTGCATATTCGGTAGGTGATAGTTTCATTGTGTTTCCTCAGTGGTTGAGAAAACATCTTAAACTTCAAATCAGATAGTCAACAACTATTTTCAAAATAATCTTAGATTTCACCAAACTTCACAAAGGTGAAATTTCCTGTATTAGTCTTCCTGCGCTTTGAGTACCACGGAATAAACCAACTGTTCCCCATGATATGCAAACAGTTCCCCGCCCAGACTTTCTAGAGTGTATTCAAGTGCATCAGAGAATGAATGGATAGGTTCTGATCTTTCACCGGATTCAGTCTCTACAATGCAATGAATATCGCCAAATTCTTTTTCACATAGAAACAAGTCGTGAAGAACATTGTTTACAATCTCAGAATGTCTCTCATCAGAATTTGACATACCTAATCACCTTAGTCAGTTCAGGATACTTTACAGATATGTATAGTCTCTCAAAAAAACTTAGGTGATGGTGATAATAATACCATCCCCCTGCAAGTAGCAAGGGGATTATGAAAAGAAGTTTCCTCATTTCCAGATCTTGTCTTTGATTGCAAGGACGATCTCTTTTGCGATCGGGTATCCGAACATCGCGAAGGCAGATCCGAAAAGAACAACGTCATGAGCGATTTTTGATTGCATAGTGTTTCCTCTTAGTGGTGAGTCCCCAGTATAATCTAGGGACCCGAACTGTCAACAACTTATTTCAAAAACCATCTCCATGCTTGTTCATACCAATAGTCTTCAGATGGTCGGTTCCCATTCAACAGTTGTTTTTGAAACGTCCTTTTCGCTTTCATGGCGCGTCCAATTGTTTCAAAGTGAACATGATAGAGAATACAGGTGAACTCTCTTTGAGGATCTTCTATAACAACGTGATAGTATTTAGGACCGCTTCTAATGACCCTAACTTCACATTCATCAGGTTCAGCGAGTGTCATCGCGCTAGTGTTCTCCTTAATGCAGGAAACAATACAAGACCTTGCTTGTCTGCGCTCTCTTGGATTTTATTGGCGCAACTTTTACAGTAGTACTTCTCACCGCCCATACCGGTATTGAGCATGAGAGGATCGGCAGTCTCGTTACATGCAGAGCGGTTGCACTCTCCCAACATCCCGCCTTTGTTGTGTTCTCTCAACCAAAAGCGAACTTGGTCTTGAATGCTGTCATCCAACTGAGCGACGTGAAGACAATTGATGATACTTTCGTCATCTTCTTTTAGAACATGGACGTGCGTGGCGTCGATGTGCTTGAGAGTCAGATTTCCGAATTTTCTTGGATGCTTTACCATGAGTGATTTCCTGTAGTGAGTTTTCAACAGTATATCCCTTGGCGGTTCGTGTCAAGCATCTTTTTCTAGACTATCTTCGTGTTCAATATCTTCCAAGAATCTTTTCCAATATGCTTTCGCTAGTGGATGGATCTCTTTCTTGACTTCTTTCATCTTCTCGGTTCCATCGCTAACATGAAATGCACTTGCCTGTAGTCCCGCGATGAAGGCGCGTTTCATGAGTGCTTTAACTTCTTTATCCATAATTCACCTCTGTGAAATTTCCTGTATTCTATTTAGAGAGGTGAAAGGGAAAGTCCGAAGACTCTCCCAGAATGTTACCCCGCTACAGGGTTATAGTGACGGGTGTGTTCGCGAATGGTGTTCGTGATATTCGCAATGATCTTCTCATGGCGCTCGGTAGATCCCAGAATATCCACGATGATTGAATGAGTGTTTATGTTGATACTCTGAATATCAGGATCAGTCCAACGAAGACGCTCTTTCAGGTGTGTGCCGACATTACGATTTATCCATTGCATCATGGGCGCACCTAAAGTCCACTCGTATGAAACTTCAATCTGTTTTGGAAATGGTACTGTGTTCATGCTTCTCCTTGTTAGTGAATCAGAATTATAAATTGGGACTCAGAGCGTCAACCCCGAGTCCCATAATTTTTTTAGATGACGAATAGTTCGCCATCCTTGAAGGTTGCCACCTTGCGGATTCTGTTCATAAGTTCATTATGGGTGTTGTCCCCACCATGAGTGTCGAAGTCTACCTCAACTTCAGTACTTACTTCCCACATGCGCTTCAGTAGCGTACAGGCAGGCGTAGGGTTCTTAGAGACGTCAATCACAGTCTCTGCAATCTGAACATCTTCAATGGTTGCGATGTGTGCCGGATTGACTGTCATCTTTTCGCCCTTGATAGTTGTGAGAGCGAGAAAACCAAGGTCATCCTTCTCGATCTTTTCAGTGCGAACAGTCTTTACTCCGAAATCATCAAGTTTAACTGTGATCTTCTTTGCAGGAAATACTCTTCCAGAGCGGAAAGATGACGATCCAAAGTCCATTGCGATTTTAATTGTCATAGTGCTTCTCCAAGTAGTGAGAGAGCAGTATAAGTTCGGGACCCGAAGTGTCAACCCCGAGTCCCATAATTTTTTTTAATGAGTCACTTCCACGCAATGTCCGTCCAAGTCAAAAGTAATTCCTTCTTGATCTTCAAATGTGAAATAATACTTTCCATCATCCACACCGCACCCAATTATAGTCCCTTGGAACTCAATGCCGTTTTCTGGATTTGTTGCGAGTGCATCTTTTCCAATACAGTCAATGTATCCGGTGTCAATCTCTTTAGCGCATGATGGACAAGGCGCATTGATACAGTTATCAACCTGTTCCATGAAACTAGAGTCAAATCCCATGTGATAACCACAGTCGCACTCGTAGACCTCAAGAGAGGCAGTGTCGTTTTTAACTGATCCGATGTATTTCATCTTAGTATTCTCCCTCGACAGTAATGTCATTAGAGTTGATATTGATTGCGCCAGTATCGCTCCATTCTTCACCGCGCCATTCTACTGTTCCTGTGATTGAGTTCCCCCAAGGTTTCAACATGCGTTCAATGATGAATTCAATCCATCCCACATATTCATAGAATTTCTCTCCACCATCCCATTCAATTTCAGTTCCCTCATCATTAGGAACCCATTGACACCATAATGATGGTTGCATACCATTATCATTGAAGTTGATGATATTGTCTTCGCGACCTTGACCAAAGTCACCAGATCCATCGACAAACATTTCTCCCTCTTCACCTAGAGGCAGTCCAACTTTTTCGTTAGTGACTGCATTGGTGATCTTTTTTGGATCTCGCTTCATACGGCGAGTCTCGTTAAACTTTCTCATGAACTCGATCTGATCCTCAGTAAGAGGTTTAGCGAGTTTGAATGATCCGTTGAATTCTGTGTGGTATCCCATGTGTTTCTCCAAGTAGTGAGCAAGCAGTTTAGTCAGCGAAACAGAGATGCAAGAACTTTTTTCATATTATTTTTAGATTATCCCAGACCAGTCCAAACCCAATACAGGAAATTTCACCAATGTGAAAATAAGGAAAGGATCTTTCGATCCTCTCCTGTCCTCACCACAAGGAAACTTAAAACGGTTGGAACTCTACTTCTTCGCCTCTGATTACAGGCATAATAACGTCATCTAAGAGACTTTCCGCATCTTCTGGATCAATGACACTGGTTTCACGTTGAAGTGCCTCTAATAGGCGTTTGCGGACGTCTGAGAACTCATCAGGAATATACTCAGTCGTTTCAGGTTCTTCAGTCTCATTCAACATGACTTTGTTGAACAACTCTTGACCTTGTACGTCATCTTCTTCGTCACTGTCCCCACTAAAATTATCAATGATCCCCATAG
>JAGYYQ010000083.1:0-10683 GCA_021440005.1 Euplotes weissei
CCCCCCGGCGTCGCCCTCGCTGCCACTGCCGCCGCCGCGCCGGTCGTTGCCCCCGGGGACACGGTTGGTCGCATCATGGCTTTCCTGGACACGCACCCCAAGGAGGTGGAATTGCTCGGTCTCGCGGTGGCCGATCTATGCGCCGCCGCCGCTGAGCGCCTCCGGGGGACTCCGTCCGCCCCCGTCGCCTCCGTCGCCGGCGCGGCTCCGCAGGTCAATATCAACTTTGACGCCAGCTTCCTTGACGCCCTCCGGGTGCAGGCTGCCGCCGCAGTCGAGCCCGTGCCTGAAGCCGCGCCCGCTGTCCAGGGGACTGGCGTCACCCTCCCCGAACTGGCACTGTCTCCGGCGGCCGACTCGGCTCCGTCGCCGGTTTCTCCGCCCGCACTGGTTGCGAGCGAACCCGACATTCAGACAGGAACTGAAACGCCGGCGACGGAGCCGGAGCCCGCTACACAGGGAGTTGCCGCATGAAAGTGAAGTTTGTCGAGTTTCAGTTGGACGGCAATGCCGCCCAAAACCTTTGGGCCATCGCGTCCATTGAGCCGTGCATGCGCGCCCGTTTCATCATTCGCGCTTTCACCGCCGTCAGTCTCGTGACGGTCCACTACTCAGACAAGACCCGCCCTGAACTCAACGGCTTGGTCGGTGGTCTTTCGACCATCGCCGCCGGCGCGCACTTTCCCCCGAACCCGCCCAATGGCGGCGCGGGTGAAACGCCCTTCACCGGCTTTGCGTCTCAGGCCGGATATGACACTTCCGCCGGGATGTACTTCTTTCGTCCTACCGCCGCCGGCGGCTCCGATACCATCACTGTCCAGATTGAATACTGGGATCCGGCGGCGCCGTGAGAAACCCCTTCCGGTCGCTGTTCAGGTTCGCCGGGCACCTTTTGCGGGAGACCGGGACGCCCCCCGACCCTCTCACGGTGGCGGCGACCGCTCCTCTCCCCGGCCCTGGCCGCCCCGTGGCGCTCCTATCCGGTACTTCGTCCCCGGTCGGGGCCGTGTCCGCCACAACCGGCCCTGCGGGTCTAGCCGTCGCCGTCCAGGTCGAAGGCGTGGCGGCGCGGAGGGCTGCCGCTTTGCTCTTTTCGAAGGGTGAGCCCGTCGAGCCGGAGCCCGATGGACCGGTTCAAAGGAGTCTGCCGGAGTAGACCAGTAGGGCCAGCTCCTCTTCTGCCGCTTTCCAAGCTGGCTTCATTCCCATGCTTGCCAGCTCTGCCTCGGCTTCCTCGTCCGTTTGTGCATCCCAACGGGCTCGCTCGCGCTCTTGCTCTGCTGTCCAGTACCGCACGTTCTGCCGGATGGCTTGAACGTCCTCTGGGGTGCAGTTCTCGCACGCCCCCCAGACGATCTCGCGGTGCGACTCGGCTTGCGCCTCTCGCTCACAGCTCCGGCAGGTGAATGTCAATGTGCTCATAGTCTTTCCGTCTCGCGTTTGCGGTTGGCTTCGTCCTCCAGAGTCCCCCGGTCGCTCCCGCTGACAGTTAGGTGTCAGACCAGTGTTGCGGGTTGGCCGGCTCCGGCAGTTCGGCGGCCCACCGCTCCCGCTCTCGCCGCCACCGCGCGTCGACCTCTCCCCACACGATTTTTCTGGGCCGGCGGTCTGGGTCAAGCTTCGCCCACCGCGCCGCCGCCCATGCAGGGAGTCGTAACGGAAAGCCGTCTGCCACGGCATGCAATGCGATCGCGACTTCGCACAGCTCGTCCACGGTCTCGGCTGCATCTGCCGCCTGAGCGACGGCTATGTGTCCCCCCCTCTGGCACAGACGGTGCCACACACCGGCGCCGCCCAGACACGGCCCCAGTTGGAAGGGGCTATCCAGGGCCGGGTGGATATGGACCGGCCCCGTGGCGCGCGGTTTACATAGCAACTCCTTGGCGTCGGGAATGCGGATTACCGCGCGCTTCAAGCGCCGTTTCAGGGCTGCCGCGCCGGTCACGCGGCGGCGCCCCTTGAACGCACCTTCCAGCTCCCTCCATCGCTCCGCGCACTCCGCGCTGCCCCGTGCTGCCTCTGCCAACAGCTCGCCCGGAGAGAAGCGCCCACGGCGCCCCTGCTTTCGACGGATCCGCGGGGCCGCCAGCTCTAGGGAAGCCCGCACCAAATAGTGGGCGCACCGATGCGGCGACGTCGTGTCCCCCAGCTCGACGGCGCGGACGTCCTGCATCCTGGCTACGCTCCCCGTCAGCGAGGCCCACCGCTCGCTCCATGCGTGCCGTCGCTCCTGGAAGGGGTTCGACAGGGCGGGTTCGCCCAGAAGGCGACCCTCATTTTGCCACAGCGATGCACGGCGCCCGCGCATCCACATGGTCTCTCGGTTGGTCCCGGTATCGTCCAGGACGGATTGCATGTCCGCAATGTCCCGCTTGATCCTCTCCAAGGTCGCCTCGGCGGCGGCTACCTCCAGCTCTGGACCGGTCCAGGTGTCAACGGCGTCGCCGGCGGGGAGGACGGCGAGCACGTGGAAATGGGGGTGCCATCCGGTCGTTGGCCCCCATGTGACGTCCCAACAGCGGACGTATCCGATCGGCTTGTGACCCGCCCACGGCTTGCGCCCAGTAGTGAAGCTGTCCCATGCACCGGCCAGCCGGTCCATAAGGGGGCTCAGGGCGTCCTCTGGCCCGTGTGGGACCGTCAGAGTGATGAAAACGACCCGGTAGCCCGCCGAGGCTGCCGCGTACAGCAGGACGGAAATGACGGCGGCCCAGGCACGGGCGTAACGACCGCCGCACCGCGGGCAGAGCCAGGAGCCGCAGAAAGCGACCTTTCGGGTCCGCGTTCCCTGTGCGGTGACTTCCAGGTATGGGTCGCCGATTTTGTGTGTCCCGCAATGGCGAGTCCGTTTCCGGGTCGACCAAAGCCTGAGCCAGTTTATGGCCCTCCAATCAACCCCGTCTACCGGGGGATGGAAGGGTTGTTGGTGAGATGTACCAAGTAGTCCTCTGGGCGGGACCGCGTCGCGCCCCGCTGCATCCGGCGGCGGGCTTGACTCTTGTGCAGGTGGTTCGTAGGTTCGGGACACGGTTGCCTTCTTGGCTCTACGGCCCCGCCCCCCTCACGGCTGATACTCGGAGGGGGCGGGGCCGTTCTCGTTTCAGGTCTCGTCCGGCTCGTGCTGTGAGCAGAACTCGGATCCGGGGGCGGGGCGACGCTGGCACTGGGTGCCGGCGTTCGTCGTGCCGTGGCACTGCGTTGCGTCCGCGCCTTCGTCGGGTGCGTCGTCTTCGTCCAGGTCGTCGATCTGGTCGCCGACCAGAGCGGTCAACTCCTCGGTGTACGCCTGCATGAGGTCGTTGGCTCGGTCCTGGCCCTCGGGAATCGGACACCGTCCGTGGCGCACTTCATACGAGAGCCGCCGCATTTTCGTTCCGAGCTTGGAATGGCAATCGGCCATCTGGCTCATGAGCCCGCTGACGGCCACGCGGTCCGCTTCTGTCTCTTCTCTTTTCTCGGTCATGATTTAACACTCCGGTGTTGTCGTTGTTGCCGTCAAGAACGGCGGCTGATGAAACTGCGTGAAGTCACGGACCGCTTTACCGTGGCGGTCCTCAACCGTTGGTTCAATACTTCGCCCTGAATGTGCCCTCTGAGGCGCTTCACTTTGGCGTTTCCGGCGTCGCCGGGGGCGAAACGTATCTCGTCCAGGAGGCGTTCGAATGACGCGAGCTGGGCCATCATCTTGGAACACTCGCGGTGCCTGTACCGGGGGCGGCCGCGCTTGTTGGTCTGGGCGACTTCCCGTCCACAGACGTCGCAGATTGTCTTTTCTGCAGTCACCGCTTGTGGTCCATGGACACATTGAGCTGGTACTCTCCGTCCTCCAGGTCGCGGATGTTCGCCACATCTGGGACGAACGGGGCCACAGCGCCCGCGGCGAACCATTCGACCCCCCTTGGACTCGTGACAAGCACCCTACCTACCAGTCTCCCTCCCTCGACTTGAAACTGGATCTTTGCCTTTCGGTCCACCCGGCGCGTCGTTCCGTTGCGTTTCGTCATTTCGACCCCTTGTTCAGCATCCTTTGAAGGGCGTCCAGGTCGCCGGGTCTGGGCGGAAGTTGCATCCAATGCGTGAATATTGAACCGCTGGGCCCGGGTGTTCCTGTGACGGCACCCTTTTCGATCCATCCCATGCGTGGACTCCTCCAAGCATGCAGGGGCTTGCCTGCCTCGCTCAGGTCGATTCCGTAGACGCAGACCATCGTACCCTCTCTGGGCAATTCCTGGCCCAGTCTCACTTCCTTCCACTTCATTTTGTCACCGTATTCCTTACGCGTTTGCGCTGCAACCTATGGCGGCGGTCGTTGTTCTGGCGCCGGCGGGCTCCACGGTCCACTGCGTGGCCCGCACATTAGCTTTTCTTTGGCGAGCAAGGGGGTTATGGTGCCCAGGTCTCCAGGGGGAGGGATCCGGGGGGTCACGCCCTCGGCTAGCGCCTACCTGGAGTCGGCGGGCAAGAGCCCCCGGACCCGTTATCTCCGGGCCGGGGGTTTCCCTCTCTCTGGGCGGGTTTTTCTCGGTGGCCCGCCACCCTGCAGGCTCCGCTACAGTACTTCGGGGGTCGCCCCGTTGCCGCCGGCTGAAACTTCTTTCCGCACCGATTGCACTTTCGTTTCGGTCGCATCGTCGCCCTCCTGGCTCGGTGTGGGAACAGCTCTAGCTGTAGTCTAGTCTCCAGCTCGTAATCAGAGTCCCCGTTGAGCAGGTCAACCGTGTGCCTGCACCGATCTGCGTCGCTCATGTCCAGGTCCGTCCGGCTCCCGACCCCCAGTGGTATTCCCGCCCCGTCGTGGTCTTTCCTCGGTGCGGCCCCGTGTGCCTGCACTCCCTCTCGCACTGGATGTCTAGTTTGCTGACGGAGAGGCACCGCGTGTTCCGGTGGGTCCATTCCGTCCCCGTCCAGGTGGAGACCGTTTCGCATCCGAGGCACTGGATGTTATCCCCCGGCTCCTGGCCGATGTTCGCCCCCGCAAGGCCATCGACCCCGATCCAATCCCACGGCTCTTTGCAGTGCGGGCACTTGTATGCCCCCGGCCCGTATGGTCGCGGGATCGTCACTGCCCTTCTCCCCGTCGCGGTCCTCTGAGTTCGACCGCCGTCCAGGTCGCCAGCTCGCCGGCCTCCCTCGTGGTCTCCAGCATTGGCATGGCGGCCGTCATGAACCCCAGAATGGCTTCGTGTCCGGCGTCTTTCTTCTGCGCCTCGTGAACGTCCATTCTGACGGTCTCGTCGCCCAGCTGGTAGCGCAGCGACGGCCCTGGCTTTTGTTCTTCTGGCCGGTACGTCAACACGAGGTCGCCCCCCTCCGCGCTGAACTCCCCTTGGAGGCAAAAGTACCGCGCCAGAGAGTCCCAGTGGTCGAGTGCTCTCCTGTCCATCTTTCGGAACCTGAGTCGAATTGCCTGCATTTTCCCGTCTGCCATTGCGTCCTCGCTGTCGGTGTAACGTAACAGCCTGTAACGTAACTCGACGGGAACCCCTGTCAATGTCGCCATATCGGCAACGGGGTTTTTTCCCGATTTGAAAATGAGGGCGAACTCGAGTTCAGAAAGGAGCTCCGTCGATCCTGGCTCTCACCGCGCAGTCTTTGGCCTCCAGGAGCTTGCGCAAGGACGCGGAGACTTCTGGCGACGCGGGGAGCTCCGCCACCATTTGCGCCAGCTCGCCGAATGGCCGCGAGACTTCCTGCAGGTGCGGAGGGAGGTGGGCGTAGTCGAAGTATCTCAGGAGGTGGGCGACCGCCGGGTGTCGGGGGGTCGCGGTCTTTCGGTCTGTCATTCGTCCTCGCAGGCCCGCTCAATGCAGCGGTCGGGGACGTGCCGCAACCACGCGTCACACGGGTTGGTTTCCGGCGCCGGCGGTCTCACACGGCGCTCAGGTTGAAGGGTGCAGGCATTGCCCTGGCTCAGGAGGGTGAATGCCAGGAGGGCGACGAAAAACGCCGTCGCCCTCCGGGTGTCACCGGACACCGAGCTTGTACAGCTCCATGTCACTGACGCGGGCTTTGGTCGACCAGAGCCCGTGGACAAGGAAAGACCCACGCACGCTCAGGGTCTGGCCGGTCACACCGGGGAACGGCGCGTCCACGGCGGACTGGCCCAGGGCGCCGGTCAGCCCGTTGAACTGGACGATGTTGACGTGGGCGTTGCTCTTGTCCCACTGCACCGGGGCAATCCGCGTGTACTTCTTCTCGCCGGTGCGGTCGAAGTGGGCGAGCGAGGTGGTGTTGATGGTCGGTCCGCTGTTGTCGCCGTTGGAGACGATCTGGAGACCGTAGTGCTGGTTCAGGTACTCCTCGATGCGGCCAGCCTGATCCGGGAAGTTGCTGTCCACGGGGGAACCGCCGACGGTGACGTCCTCCATGATCAACGCGAACTGCGTCCCGATGGCATGCAGCCACAGGTCGTCAACGCGCTGGTCGGTGTTGTTGGTCTTGTCCCAGATCGCCATCGCGTTGTTGACGAACGTGAACAGGTTCGCGGCGAAGTAGGCCAGGATGGGGTCGCCCGCCACGGGGGCGATGGCCGGGAGCCCCACGTCCAGGACCACCGGAAAGTCGATGGTCGTCTGGCTGGCGGTTCGGCAGTGCGTCGCGTCGCCGGTGCAGCCGCAGGAAATCGCGCCAAGGTCCTGGTCCAGGGCGTCCTCCATGAGGCGCGCTTGCATCGCCGTGGCTTTGGCCAGGGCGGCGGTTTGCTTCTGCTCCTGAGAGAACCGCTGCATGAGCAGCTTGGTCTGTTGTTCGGGGGTCAATTCGGCCATGGTTTCTTACTCCTCATGGGCGTTTCCGCCCGTCTGGTTGCGCGCTTCGACGGGAACCGTCTCGCGCTGTTGTTGCAGTTTCTCCCGTGCCTCTGCAAGTTCGCCGGCGCGGGTTTCGAGTTGACGTTGGCTCTCTGCCGCCTGTGCCCGGATACGGTCCTCCGCGTCCTGGATCATCTTCTCTCGGCGTGCGTCAAGCTTGTCCATTGCGGAATTGGCGGTGCGCGTTCCCACGCGGGCCGAGAACCCGGACGTCCCGGCGCGGGTCAAGTCTCTGACGCCGCCCTCTGTCGCCGCAGAGGTGAGAATCCCGCCGACCGTGGCCAGAGAGTCGACGACCATGGACACTCCCTTGCCCAGCTTGCGCTCCACTACGGCGCCGGCGCCGCTGGTTAGGCCAGTGACGACGTTGAGGCCGGTCTCTTTGGCGACTTGCTTTCCGAAACTGACGGTGACGGGTGCTTTGGTGGCCATCAGTTACTCCCAAAGAATTTGTTGCCGCCCCAGACCAATCCGCCGACGCCGGCGGCGGTTTTCAGCGGGTTTTTCTTGGCCCATTTCAGGCCCTTCTTGAACGCGGCGATGACCGCGTTTCCGGTCTCCGCGTCGCTCGCGTCGTCGCCGTCCTCCCGCAGGCCCAGGTCGTCGTCGCCGTCCTCCTGGCTGTCGCTCTGGTCGCCGCCGGCCTCGGGTGCGGATCCGGCCCCGATTGCGTCGATCGCAAATGGCCAGTCGAACGTCATTTGGACGTCCATGAACTCCAGGTCCACCGTGCCCTGCGTGTCCTCGGCGTCGGCTGTGCCCGCCACCTGGACGCCCAGGCCGTAGCCCGTGGACGGGGTGTTCTCCCCCTTTGCGGTGAACGTCCCTGTCTGAGGCTGGTACGCGCCGGTGAACCCCGACGTGTACTTCTTGTCGCCCACGTCCACCGTCACCGAACCGGTCACGCGGCGCCGCGGCGGGCTCACACTCATTCGGAACGAAACGACCCCGTCCGCGTCGGGGAATTCGTCGATGGTCTGGTACGCCCAGACCGCGTTTGTCGGCTCTGCCATGGTCACTCTCCAAACATGCTCAAGAGCGCCTCTCGCTCCTTTGCGGTCCTTGCCAGTTCGCCGAGGGCGGACCGGGTTTCAGCCTCATCGCCGGCGAACATTTCTGTAAGTTTTGCCCGGGTTTTCGCGTCCTCCAGGATCTCCCGCACTTCCTCCAGCTCCCCGCGCTCCAAGGCTCTGCGGATGGCCGTTACCTCTGCCACGTCGGCCGTGAACTGCGCCAGTGCCACCGCGCCCCCTTGCTGGAGGTGTTGCAGCGTGTCCTCCGGGAACGCAGCCACGTTTACCAGTGTGTCCGCGAGCGTTGCCCCGGCGGCGCCGGCGCCGGCCAGGATGTCGCCGGCGTCCTCCACGCCCCGCGTCAGCGTTCCGACCACCGGCCAGCCCGCCGTTGCGTCGGCCAGGACGTCCGTTGCTTGTTCTACCCCTCTGGTCGCCGCCGATACTGCCCGCGCCGGCGACACCGCTTTAGCGGCCCTGGCTGCCGCCCTACGGGCTTTGCGCCAGAATCCCATATCACGCCCCCAACGCCTTGCGCGCCGCCGTCAGCGCGGCTCTGACGCCCTTTGCGATGGCCTTCCTGATTGGCGGTACTGCCGCCGCCGCCGCGACCGTGCCCAGCACGGCCCCGCCCACAACCCTCGCTTCCCTGTGCCCATCGGGGTAGGCCACCGAGAGCCCGAGCCCCGCACTCAGGACGCCGCGCCCGATTGGATACTCCGCTAGTGCCCGCAGGGCGTCGTTGTCCTCGCCCCCACGGAACAGAGATTCCTCGCTCCAACAGGCAATCTCTCGGGCTCCAACGGCCAGCGCGTTGTCGAGTTGCCCTTGCACCTGGACGGCGCGGTTTCCGCCTACTGCCCGGTACGCGGCCCACCCCATGACGTGGTGGTCTCCGGCCCACGGTTTCCAGCGGTCCCACACTGACGCCAGACCGTTCAGGGTGAGCCCGGAAGTCGACGTCACATAGCCCTGAGAGAACACGGCCCCGTTCTTCTCTCTGACGCACCATTCGACCATGGTCCCAAGCTCGTTTCGCTTGTCCCGCTCGCGCGCCCCCGGCGGGTATCCGAACCCTGTAATGCAGACGGGCACAGGGCTGTCTGCCCAGACTTCCATCCAATGCGTTTCAAACTCGGCGAATTTCCCCGCGTTCATTCGCACAACCTCCCCCTCCATGTCGTGAATGACGGAGCGGGCGCCTATTTCCTCCAGGACGGGGGCGAGTTCATCGAACTGGCGTGAAATGTTGTCCTTCATGGACTGGACTGGCCCGCGCGCCGGCGTCCATACGGTCGGGTTCAGCGACACCCCTGCATCGTCCGCCAGTTGCGCGGCCCGCAACAGGTTGCCTTTCCAGTCCCCCATCCACACGCCGCCGTTGGACGGCGTCCTGTTCAGCATGGGGTCGAAGTCCGTGAACCCGTGGGCGACGCATCGTGCGATGCTCCGCTCCACGTTCTTCTGGCCCATTTCCCAGAGGTGGGACCGTGTGAGTCCTACTTGCGCTTTCACTTGACTAGCCTCCTGAACGCCAGAGCCAGCGGGCCGGGGATGATGGGGACGGCGATTGCCAGAGCTTGCCACGCGGCCAGGAGCACTACGGCGACGACCAGTGCGGCGCTCCCGAAACTCTTCGCTCGCTGGGCCGGAGTTTGGTCCTTTCCGAACCCGACCAGTGACGCCGCGTAGTCCTTCATGTTCGCAATGAACAGGTCGCCCGCAGTCGGGGTCGCCACGGCTTTGCTGCCGCGTTCCGCGTCCCTCAGTTCCTTGAACTCGGAGTCGGCTTTGGCTGCCTCCTGGCTTGCCCTTTCGACCGCGCCGCCGCGCTTGCGCGCCGCCGTCCTGGCTTGGTCCAGGTCGTCACACCATCCGGCGCCGGCGTCGTTGCCCAGGAACGCCTCTCCTTTTTGTTTCCACCCGGCGCACTGGTGTTCTGCCACCACGATGAACCGCGCAAGCTGTTCATCGCTGTACCCTTCGAACTGGTACCGCATATGGATCCGCCGGACTGCCCTTGCGTCCGCGCTGATCAGGTTCACCTGCGCCGTCACCCAGTCGCTGTCTACTTCGACGGTGTCCCCAAAGACTCGGCTGGCAAGCCCGCCGATCGTCGCAAAGTCGAACGCCCCGCCGAGTGACGCGGTCGCTCTGGCGGCGATTGCCCTTGCCTGCTCAAGTGCCTCTTGTGTGGCGGCGAATGCGGCGCCGGCCAGCTCTGGCCCGCCGCCGGCCTGAACCTGCTCAAGCATGGCCGCAGAGAGGGCGACCAGTTCTGTCAATTCGTCCCTATCACTTTCGGAAAGCTTCGCCATACCGGGGCTCCATTGATTTATGTCACCATAACCGCCGCTATGGCTTTCGTTACACCGTCCCCTTGGCGGGGCTCGTTTGGGAGTCGCGACAGCTTGACGGGGCGTTGTGGCGCCGTCAATCCTTGGGAAAGCCGAACCATGTTTCAGGAGGTGTACGGTATGTCTGAGGACTCCGCAGGAATGTTGCAGTGGCTCCCATCCAAGCTGCGTCGGATGGAGGGTCACACGTACGCGGACGGTCTACGGATCCGGTTCTGGGTACCCACCACTACACCCTCGGAGAGGCAGTTCAAGGAATACGCCGTCCTGGAGGCTGGCGAAGCTCTTGACGTTCTCCAGGTCGCCGGTCTTGCCGCCCGCTATTCCCGGGACATCGGCGGCCAGCCCTTCCGGGCTCGCCTTTTGCCGCTTTCCACGTCCAAGGAAATCCACCGGTTCTGGTTTCCCGACGCCCCGCCGGCGCCCCCCGGCGTCGCCCTCGCTGCCACTGCCGCCGCCGCGCCGGTCGTTGCCCCCGGGGACACGGTTGGTCGCATCATGGCT
>JAGYYQ010000084.1:0-10489 GCA_021440005.1 Euplotes weissei
TTCAAAGTACTGAGTGTTTCCTCCATATAAACATGAGATGGAGAAATACACGCAATCATCAGTGCTTTCGATTTTCCACCCCAAAACCCCAAAACCCCAAAACCCCTTTTTGAATGAGGCTGATTGGGTCAAAATTATTATAAAATAAAATTTAAATCCAAATAATTATATTTTAAATAAGTTAGAGGGAAATCAAATATGGTAAAGATATATTCACTATTCCCTTTCTTCCTAGCTAGCCAGTGTGCTCCAAAACAATTTGATTTAACTTAGTCCCTAACCCGTAACTTTGTATAGCCACAACCGTTACTATGGGCAAAGCTCAATAGTGCAGGGGATAAGCCGTCGATGAGGTCTGGACATTCAATGACGACGGTTGGAAATAGTTATGTCATGTTCGGAGGAATCACTTTACCTAAAGACATTAAGAAAGAAGTTGGCCAGGCTGAACCTAATGACGAGGTTTACGTACTTAGAATCGGTCCAAGTAAGTATATAAGGTCTAAAGCTGGTTCAAATCTGTTTCAAGATATTTTTCTTAAGTTTGAATTTGAAGTCTTCTAATTTAAGTTTCAAAATAGCTTTTATGCAGTTTTGCCTGCTTTCTATTGGAATCATACTTAGAATAGCCAAACGTATTAGCAGTCCAACTATATTAGCTAAAAATTATCAGCTTTTTGAAATTTCTTGATCCTTATCTCATAGTGACAATTCAACAACTGTTCCAACACATTTCTTAAAATAAAATTTTATTTCTAGAATAAATTTCTCTAGTTTATATTCTTGCTCTACATTTATAATTCTGTTCATTCAGTTAATTATCCCTATAAATAGTGTTATAATAAATTCAATTACCTCAATTGCTATATCTTATTCACTAGATTTTTCATGCTATGAAATTTTCTTTCCGCCATTTTTCAAAAAGTCCCGGTTTGAATCGATTCTGTTAAGCAATTGTGAATTTACTCACCTTTGTGTCTTATAGAGGAATGCCATTGGTCAAAAGAGTCAACATCTGGAGGAAAGAAACCAAGTGCTAGAACTCAGCACACTGCTATCGACATTGGAGGCAACAAAATGTGGGTCTTTGGAGGACACACCAATGTTGTAAGTTCCTTAGAGCCAATATTTATCACTTTTTCTCTTTAAATTTTTCAAATTTGAACTGAATCTCTATAGAAAGACAACGTTTATGGAATTAAAATCTTGAATGATTCATGGATACTAGACTGCAAAGCCTGGACTTGGACAGAGATTGATGTTCAGGAGGAAGAGTTAAAAGAAGGCGAAGCCTCTGGAGAAACTCACCCTAGTCCAAGAGCAAACGCAGCAGCCACCTTACTTGGAGAAACTGTTTACATGTTCGGAGGACATGGTGGCCACAACTATCAGAGAATTTCTTTCAACGATCTTTGGGCATTCGACACCAACACCAAGACTTGGAAGAAAGAAGAGTATGCAAACAATCCTTGTGAAGCAAGAGGAGGTCATTCTATTTTTTCAATCGGAAACAAACTTTACATCTATGGAGGATGGAATCTAGAATCTCAGTTCAATGATATTGCCACTTTTGACTTAGAAACTAAAGAGTGGTATGACCCAGAAATCTACAATGAACTACCAAGATGGAACTTCTCTTCTGTCATGGTTGAAGCTATCCCATCATGGAAATACTTTATCTTTGGAGGACAGTGTGGAGACTTCCCAGAAGGAGGTCCAAGAAAATTCGGTACTTTTGTCAACTCCAGCTGTGTGTTAGATGTGGAAACAATGTCATGGAATACAATCAAAACAGAAGACCATGAAAACGAAGACGGCCCAGTGCTGCCAAGAGAAAGAGAATACTGCTCAATGGTTTATGATTTAAAGAACTACAGACTTGTAATTTTTGGAGGTTGGACCAATGAATGGCTTGATGATTTATACACTCTCAATGTTAGTTCAATTGTTGGACCACCATACGCTGTAACTGAAATCATTCCTGCGCTAGGACAACTTACTGGAGGAAACACTGTTACAATTAAAGGAATTGGATTTAAAGACTCTGCTGACATCAAAGTCAGATTTTCTGCTGGAAAGCAATTTTCTGAAGTATCTGGAACCTATGTAAGTGAAACAGAATTGACATGCCAAACACCTAATTTTGAACAAATTGGACCGAAAGAATGTGAAGTAAAAATGAGTATCCAAGGAGGAGATTTGACCAATACTTGGTGCAATTTCAGTTTCTTCAGAAATACTAGAGAATACTGGTGTCTTGCTTATGGGCCTGGTCTACTTGAAGAATGTGCTGCAGGAACTCCAGCTGAATTTATTGTTCAAGCAAGAAACGACAATAACGAAAACAGACTGAGTGGTAGAGATAACTTTGCTGTTAAAATTACTACTGTTGGTGAAGAAGTGAAACACCTTGATGCCGAAATTGAAGATAAGGATGATGGTACTTATCATATCTCTTACACATCTGAAGAACCATGTGATGTTAAGATTGATATTACTTTTGAAAATGAGAAAGGGAAAATGGTTCCAATCAGAGGATCACCATATAGTGCTTCCTTCACAGATAAAGCTCATTCTAATGCTAATACTCTTATGGGACCTCATATGTCTAAGTATATTGCAAACAGTTTAGAGCAAATTGCTGATTTCATCAGTAGTACTTCAAAAGAAATCAATCTTAAAAACAAGGATGTTGAGAATGATGTCAAAGAACTGATCAATGTCAAAGAACATGTCGAAAATGTTTTCAAGAGAAATGATGAAATGATCTTTTGGCTTGACTGTGTTGATGAAGCTCTCAAATTATTCCAAACCCAAGGAATGGCAAAAGATAGTCAGTTGAAAGCTATCAAGAGAGGATTCAGTAACTGGCATTCTTTGAAGAAGCAAGCCAAAGATACCAACAAAGACATTGCCAATTTTGTTGATACTGAAGCTGAAAAGACTAAACTAATGATCAAAAAGCTTGAAGATGATTTAAAGACTTACACTAACAACTTGAAAAAGAGAGAATTTTACTACTATAAAACTGGTCCTGAAGCAGCTCAGTCTAAACTCGGAGGAGTTGGAGATGAAATCAAAGTATTCGAAGAAAGAATTGAGGATCTTGGCTATAATGCAGACAAATTCGGAATTCCTGACATTATCAATCCTTCTATTGCTTCTGTTGACGGAATTAAAATTGAAATCGATGCTATGAATATTTTATGGGACCATATCAAGCTCTGTGAATCAACTTTCGAAGGATACATGGAAACCAAGTGGCTTGAAACTGCCCCATATGACATGGAAGAACATGTCAAAAAGCTACAGAAAACAACAAAAGAAATCAAAGTTGACAAGAAATGTAATGCATATGTTGGATTGATGCAAAACATCAAGAGCTGGTTAGTCTTCTTACCATTGATTGCTGAACTAAGAGACGATGCTATGAGAGAAAGACACTGGACCTCTCTCAAGAAAGAAATCAAGAAAGATTTTGAAGTTGATGACAAGCTAACTCTGAGAGATGTTTACAATCTTGATCTCAACAAGCAAGCTGAATCTGTTGAAGAAATTACTGATCAAGCTAAACAAGAAGCTAGAATGGAGAAAACTCTTGACAAACTAGACGAAATTTACTCTGCTGTAGAATTTGAAGTACAACAACATAAAAATACTGATGTGTACATGCTTAAGATCAATGAAGAAGACTTTGAAATGCTCGAAGAAAATCAAGTTGCTGTAAATGCAATGTTTTCTTCAAGATTCTTATCTACCTTTGAAGAACAATGTAATTATTGGCAAAAGAGTCTTGCAGGAATTGCTGAAGTCTACCAAATCCTGTCTGAAGTACAAAGATCATGGAGTTTCTTAGAAAATCTATTTATCCATTCTGAAGAAGTAAAGAAGGAACTTCCAAACGAATCAGAGAAATTTATAGGAATTGACAGAGAAGTAAAAGCAATCCTGGCTGATGGAAAGAGAATGATAAAACCACTTGAATTCTGTAACCAAGACGACATCATGCCAAGACTTGAAGAAGTTCAAAAGCTGTTAGCTGTCTGTGAGAAAGCTTTGAATGATTTCATGGATGGAAAGAGAAGAGCATTCCCAAGATTCTACTTTGTCTCTACCACTGATTTGCTTGATATTCTATCAAATGGTAACAGTCCACCAAAAGTGATGACTCATATGCCTAAAATTTTCCAGGCTATCAACACACTACACCTAAAAGCTGATGGTGGTACTCCACAAGCCTTCGGAATGGAATCATGTGTTGGAAAAGAAGATGTAGACTTTGATAGTCCTCTAAAACTACAAGGAAAAGTAGAAAGCTACCTTGCTGATGTAATTGACAAAATGAGATCAACATTAAAGAACATTGCTGATAAATCACTCAAAACTAAGAATAGTGGTATTTCAAGAGATGAATGGTTACTCCAAGATCCATCACAAATCACTTTACTGATGAGTTTGATTGACTGGGTACACACAGTAGAAGAATTCATGAAGAGAAATGACTTGGCTAAATGCCTTGAAAACCAAAAAGAAATGCTTCATGGACTCATTAAAATTGTACAGACTGATATTGAAAGAAATGTTAGAACCAAAGTAATGTGCATGATTACAATGGACACACATTCAAGAGATATTATCGAAATTTTGAAGAATGAAGGAGTCAGAAATCCAGATGAATTCCAATGGCAAGCTCAGTTGAAGGCATACTGGGACGAAAACAAAAATGACTGCAGACTCAACATCACTGATGCTCAGTTCTGGTATGGTTATGAGTACCTTGGAAATGGTGCAAGACTGGTCGTTACCCCACTGACAGATAGAATTTATGTAACAGCAACACAAGCTTTGCACTTGAAAATGGGATGTTCTCCAGCAGGACCAGCTGGTACAGGAAAAACTGAGACAACTAAGGATCTGTCTTCAGCTATGGGAAAAGCAATTTATGTATTCAACTGTTCAGATCAGATGGACTATAAAGGTATGGGAGGTATCTTCAAAGGACTGGCTGCATCTGGTTCATGGGGATGCTTCGATGAGTTCAACAGACTGATTCCAGAAGTGTTATCTGTGTGCTCAGTACAATTCAAATCAGTCACAGATGCAATTAAAGCAGGACAGCAAAGATTTAAGCTTCAAGATGATGAAATTAGTCTTGACCCAACCTGTGGTGTCTTCATTACAATGAATCCAGGTTATTTAGGAAGATCAGAATTACCAGAAGGTCTAAAAGCTTTGTTCAGACCAATTACAGTCGTCGTTCCAGATTTAGAATTGATTTGTGAAAACATGCTCATGGCTGAAGGATTTACAGGTGCAAAGCTGCTCGCTAAGAAATTTACCACTCTATATGCTTTGTGTAAAGATCTGCTATCTAAGCAACTCCACTATGAATGGGGACTCAGAGCTATTAAATCTGTGTTGGTCGTTGCAGGAGGATTTAAAAGAGCTGAACCAGATCTTGATGAGAGAGCTTTACTAATGAGAGCATTGAGAGATTTCAACTTGCCAAAAATTGTTGCTCAAGATCTTGACATTTTCATGGGTCTAATTGGAGATTTATTCCCAAATATTGATGTACCAAGAAAGAGAGATATGAATTTCGAAGGACTTGTTGAAGAATCTGTTAAAGACTTCAAATTGACTCCAGATCCTGAATTTATTCTCAAAGTTGTGCAACTTAAAGAATTGCTTGAAATTAGACATTGTGTGTTCGTAATTGGACCACCAGGATCAGGAAAGAGTTGTACATGGAAAACACTAGCAAAGGCACAAGAAAAAGATGGACATAAGACAACTTATGTAGACATTAATCCAAAATCTATTTCCACAAATGAATTGTATGGATATGTCATGATGTCTACAAGAGAATGGAAAGATGGTTTACTTTCTAAGACAATGAGATCTCTAGCTCAAGAGCCAAATACTAACCCTAAATACATTATTCTTGATGGTGACTTGGATGCAAACTGGATTGAATCAATGAATTCAGTCATGGACGATAACAAAATTCTAACTTTAGCATCAAATGAAAGAATTCCTCTTAAGCCTCATATGAGAATGCTTTTTGAAATCAGAGATTTGCGCTTTGCATCACTGGCTACTGTATCAAGAGCAGGTATTTTGTACATTTCAGATGCTTCTGGCTATCAATGGAAATCTTATGTAAAATCATGGATTGTCTCAAAGAAGTATGACGAAGATATTAAGGATCAATTGCAAAATCTATTCGATAAATACATTCAAGAAACATTAATTCACCTCAAAAAGTACTTCAAATTTGTGATTCCTGTGGTAGAAATCCAAATGGTAATTGCTATCTGTAAGCTCCTAGAAAGTATTCTCGATAAGAGAGAAGTTCAAGGTTTAGAATTCCTATTTGTATTTGCCTGTGTATGGTCAATTGGAGCAGGATTTACTGAAACTGATGGTAAAGACTACAGAAAAGAATTCTCTAACTGGTGGAAAGATAAATGGAAGACTATTAAATACCCAACAAGAGACGGAGTATTCGATTACTATGTTGATCTTGAGAGTAATAAATTAGAAGAATGGGGAAAAATGCTTCAAGGAGTCGAATATAAAGTCAACACAAATGAATCTATTTCAAATTTCACAGTTCCTACAACCAGTACTACTTCATTCCAATATTTACTGAAGCAATTCATTTCAGTTAGTCACCCACCTCTTCTCGTCGGAAATGCTGGATGTGGTAAAACTCAGATTTCTCAAGGTTTATTGAAAGATTTGGCTCTTGATGCTGAATCATGGAATTATCAAGTTATTAACTTTAACTTCTACACTGACTCTATGCTTTTACAAAACATCCTTGAACAGAATCTTGAAAAGAGAGCTGGTAAAACATTTGCTCCTCCAGGAAAGGCTAAATTAATCTATTTCATTGATGATCTTAACATGCCTAAGCTAGATACTTATGATACTCAGACTGCTATTGCTTTATTGAGACAACATGAAGATTATGGTCACTGGTATGATAGAACTAAGATGCAGCTTAAAGATATTATCAACACTATGAAATATGCTTGCATGAACCCAACAGCTGGTTCATTCTTCGTTAATCCAAGACTACAGAGACATTTCTGGCTACTTGCAATTCCATTCCCAGAGAGTCCATCATTGTTCACTATTTACTCTACATTTTTGACTACTCATTTTGCTAAATTCAAAGGCTCGATTCAAGAATATGTTGCTCCAATCATTAAAGCTACACTGACCCTTCATGGAGAAGTTGAAAAGAATTTCAGAAAGACTGCTGTCAACTTCCACTACGAATTCAATGTTAGACATTTGACTAATATCTTCCAAGGTCTCTTGGTTGCCAAACAAGAAGTTGTTAAAGAGCCAGATATTTTGGTCAAATTATGGATCCATGAAGCTGAAAGAATCTATGGAGATAGATTGGTGTCAAAAGCTCACATCAACACATTCAGGACTGAACTTGGTTCCTTAGTAAAGAAATCGTTTGCTAAATTCAATTTGACGAAGTACTTTAACCCTGACAATCCTGAACCAATTATATTTGCAAGGTTTGTTCATGGACTTGAAGAAAACATTTATGATCAATTTAGTTCAGTTGATGCTCTCAGTGACAAACTTCATGAAGCACTCAGAGAATATAACGATACTAACCCTAACATGGATCTAGTACTCTTTGAAGACGCAATGGGCCATGTTTGCAGGATCTGTAGAATTGTGTCAGCTGATGGAGGGCATGCTTTACTTGTCGGTGTGGGAGGTTCTGGTAAACAATCTCTGTCAAGACTTGCATCTTTCATCTGCATGTACAACACAACATCAATTATGATATCTTCAAACTATGGTATGAATGATCTCAAGACCGATTTACAAGCAATGTACAACAAAGCTGGTCTTAAGGATGAAGGAGTACTATTCTTGTTCACTGAAGGCCAAATCACAAATGAACGATTCTTAGTGTACATCAACGATTTACTGTCTTCTGGAGAAATTCCAGATTTATATGCAACTGAAGACAAAGACGGTATTGTAAACAATATTAGACCTGCTGTCAAAGGAGCAGGAATTTTGGATAACAAGGACAACTGTTGGAATTACTTCATCAACAGAGTGAGAAAGAACTTGCATATGTCAATTTGCTTCTCTCCAGTAGGAGAATCATTCAGAGGAAGGGCAAGAAAATTCCCAGCTATCATTAACTGTACAGTAATTGATTGGTTCCAGCCTTGGCCTGAGGAAGCACTACTGTCAGTAGCTCGTAAATTCACAGATGAACTTGAAATGGATACTGATGAAATCAGAACAAGTGTTGTAAACTTCATGCCATACTCATTCAAAGTTGTAAACGAAGCTTCTGCTCAGATCTTAGAAACTGAAAAGAGATATGTTTACACAACTCCAAAGTCATTCTTAGAATTAATCAAACTCTTCAAAGTAATGCTGAACAAAACAAAAACTGAACTAGAGACAGCTAAAGATAACTACGAATTGGGAGTTGTTAAACTAAAGGAAACTGGAGAAGTCGTCGCTAAACTAGAAGAAGACTTGAAAATCAAACAGGTCGAAGTCGAAGAGAAAAAGAAAGTCTCAGATGAACAAGCTGCTATCGTAGGAAAAGAAAAAGCTAAAGTAGAAATAGAAAATGATAAAGCTGAAGTTGAAGCTAAAAATTGTGCTGAAATTCAGAAAACAGTCGATGAAAAACTTACATCAGTGCAAAAGGATCTCGATGAAGCTATACCTTTGGTCGAAAAGGCACAAGAAGCGCTAAAAGGTTTAGATATTGGTGAATTCAGAACAATGAAAGCTTTCAACAAGCCACCAAAAGAAATTATTCAATCATTCTTCTGTGTCTTGAATATTCTTGCAGGTATTGACAAAATTGTCCCAGTTGATAAGAATAAGAGATACAAATCCGATAATGACTGGAAGGCTGCTTTGGGATTAATGAAAGACCCAGCTGCTTTGATTCAACTCTTGTCAGATGTAAAAGAAAAAATTGATGCACAGTTAATTCCTAATTACAACTTCAAAGCTATTAGATCCACTATCAACAACCCTGATTTCACTCCTGAAATTATTAAGAGCAAATCTTCCGCTGCTGCTGGTATCTGTGACTGGGTGAAGAATATTACAATGTACTACGATGTGGTAGAATCAGTCGAGCCAAAGAGAAAAGCAGTAAGAGAAGCACAAGATCAATTGGCAGCTGCCAATGCTAAGAAGTCCGAAGTCGATGCCTTGGTCGAAAAATTGAACGGAGAGCTGGCTATCCTTCAAGCAGAGTTCCAGAAAGCAATGGATGAAAAGGAAGCAGCTGAGAATGAAGCTAATAGATGTGCAAGAAGACTTGATTTGGCTCAGAGGTTGGTCAATGCACTTGGTTCAGAGTCAGAGCGTTGGAGTAACTCAATTATTACACTCACTGAAAAGATCAAAGTGGTTATTGGAGATGTACTGATTGCTTCAGCATTTGTGTCTTACGTAGGGCCATTTAACAAAGCGTTCAGAGACAGTATCATCAATAAAGAATTCCTCGGATACTTCGAAGAGAACAATATCCCAATCTCTCCAAACCCAAGTCCAATTTCAATCCTCACAGACGAAGCTACCATCGCATCTTGGAATAATGACAAATTGCCAGCAGATCAAGTTTCAACTGAAAATGGTTGCATCCTAACCAGCTCAGAAAGATATCCATTGATGATTGATCCACAATTGCAAGGTATTACTTGGATTAAAGAAAAAGAAAAGGACAATCAACTCAAAGTTGGAAGACTTACTAATGTCAAGAAACTTATTCAAGTGCTCGAAATCGCAATCGAAGCTGGCCATAGTGTCCTTATTGAAAATATGGAAGAGTCTATTGATGCCGTCCTTGCTCCAGTTTATGGTAGAGCTACGATCAAGAGAGGTAGAACAATTTATTTACCTCTTGGAGATAAAGAAATTGCATTGAGTCCTGCTTTCGGATTGTTCTTGCATACTAAATTAAGTAACCCTCATTATCCTCCAGAAATTCAAGCAGAGTGTGCCCTTATTAACTTTACTGTAACTGAAGCTGGTTTAGAAGATCAGTTGCTTGCTTTAGTTGTCAAGAAAGAAAGACCAGATTTAGCTAAAAAGAAAGAAGAACTGATCCAACAACAAAATGAGTTCAAAATCAAACTGCAACAGTTAGAGAAATCACTGCTGCACCAACTGACAACTGCTGAAGGTGATATTCTTGAAAATATTACTCTGATTGAAAACTTGGAATCTTCGAAGGCCATCTCAATTGATATCCAAGAAAAAGTAGAGATTGCAAAGGTGACTGAGGTACAAATCAACGAAGCTTCAGAAGCATACAGACCAGCCGCTAGTAAAGGAGCTCTAGTATTTTTCCTCATGAACGAGCTCTACAAGATCCACTCTTTCTACAAATTCTCGCTTGATGCTTTCGTTATTGTTGTCAACAGAGCCATTGACATTGTTGCTGAGAAAATGAACCCCAAAA
>JAGYYQ010000085.1:0-10406 GCA_021440005.1 Euplotes weissei
AACAACAAAGGGTAGTGAATGGAGGGGTGTGTGTCGGTGGTTTTAATATGCCGGACGAAGACAACAATAATGCTCCTTCAAATGAAACCAGTCAGTTTTCAGGCGAGCAGTTGCCTATTGGTAAAGTCCTTGATGACCTGAAGATCAACCAGAGGATTCAGCATGATTCTACCATTCTTAATTCGTTTGAGACACAAAAGAAACTTCGCATGGCCGTCGGACTTAAAATGAAATCATTTGACGAACAAAGCAATATTGTTCGTTTGAGAAATGAGAAAGGATACAAACAATACTTTGAGAGCGATCGACCGAACATGATGAAGGCGACTAAGCTTGCACTTGAAGAATTAGGTCTCAATTACGTTATTCCAGGACTTTAATTAAATAATTTTCGAATTTTTTGCACAATTGTTTTCTTTCTGAACTATTCTTTAACCGACTATAAACCATGAGCAGTTCAAGTGATATTTATTTGAAAACCATAAATAACCCCGATTACACCCCAATTGCGCCTGACCGGGATTTCTCAAGGGGCCATGACGAGTACATCCAGCCTCCTGAAATCCTTTTCGGTGACCAGCGAAAACAGATCGAGTGCACCATTAAACCCTTCGATGAGAACGAACATAAGTCTAACTTGAAGGAACACGAAGAAACAGAGCGCGCAGACGCCAGTTACGTGACGATAGATGAGAACCCTGTAGACGAAAGAAGAACAAAAACCATCGAATTAAATGACCCTTCAGGAATATCTCCGACAGAGAGTAAGAATCAAAACAGTCAAAACCGTCGCAAACAACGGTTGAAACCTGACCGCACTAAAACACAAGACAGAAAGTTTCCGGGTGAATTGAAGAAAGAAAAATCACTACGCCGATACAACAAGACACACGAAGAAGAACTACCAACAACACCAACGATGTCCCAAGAACCGAAACAAGTAGCTCCTCCTCCTTTGGCAACTGCAGGAGCCAGAATCCTGAAGTCTCCATTGGAAGAAAACGAATCAGCGATGAAGAGGCAAGCAGCGACTGGTCGTCCTCCTTCTCTTACACCGCCACCTCCAGGCCCATCCCAATACCAACTCGAAAGAGAAAAGCAATTAAAAGCAGAGCAAAGTCTTGCACACCAAATTCGTCTAAATTCAGCCAATATGGAAGTCGAGAATCATGCACAACGCAAGCAATTGAAAACAACAATAATTCAAGCTCTAACGGGAGCATTCTCTTATTCGGAAAAAGACTCGCAGTTGCTGAAAGATCACAAGAAGCTTTTGCGGGAATCCCTTTTGTCTCCGCAAGGAACTTCGCTCATTACGAAGCTTTTTCTCCCATTCGAAGCAGGGAGCAACCAGTCGAACCGCCAAGGAAACCAAGACATGTTCGGGACGGTGATCCAACATTAATGAAAAAAGAGTAAAAAAAAGAAAAAAATTATCTAACTTTTATTTTCAAATAGAACAAAAACTTACGTCATAATGGCACGAAGAGCAACACTCACACTTATCGCAACACCAGAACAGATGAAAGCAAAACGGGCAGCACAGGCGCGCAAACGCAAAGCCCAGAAAGCAAGAAAGAATTCCGCGGCAAGAAGGATTACCAGAGCAGTCCGAAAACGCGCGAAGCAAAAGAGATCCAAAGGTGCTAAAACCAAAGAACAAAAACGAGTCGCTGCTTGTATCAAACGATGCAAAGCAGGTCCAAGAAGAAGGTCTGGTGGAGATGCAAATGTACCAACAATGTCCAAAGCCGAATTCGACAGAAAATTAAATGAAGTCGCAAAGAGACAGAACAAAAGAATGGATGCGATTATCAAGCGTTACTCACAACCGAAGAAATCGTCTGCTTCATCCTCTTCCAGCACCAGCAGAAGACGATCAGCACCAACTAGAGTAAGAAGAAACAAGACGCTTCCAACACCAAGTAAGTCTCAGGCTGCTAAAAATCGAGCACAAAGAATTGCTTACTTGAGAAAGAAAAGAGGAGGCAGAAGCCCTCATTTCAGACGCAGAAAAGCAACTCCTTCGAGAAGAAGAAGAACCGCGGGAACAACAACAAAAAGGCGACGAACCGCTACTCCACGTGTCAGACTAGGTCGTCAATGGCCGAAGAAATTCAAAGGACCAAAACACGTCATCGGAAACCAATCGTACCAAGTTTGGGTGAAAAAGACCGGCCAAAAATTTATCAAAAGAACTATTAACGGTAAAAGAAAAACAGTTAACATCTAATGAAATTAAAATAACTTAAAAAAACAATGGAAACTTTACCTTTGGATATTCAAGTTGAGCTGGCGTTTGATGCGAAAAACCTAGCTTTTCGAGAACTCTTTGACCTACAACAAGGCTGGCAATATACATACTATCAAAACTACGAATATGAAAAGAACAGAGGGTTGTTGTTCCCTCGGTTCCAGCCGTTCCTTGTTCCAGAAGAAAGAGAAGAGTATGATAAATGGAAAGCTCTTTATCTGAAAGCAGAACAAAAGTTTCATTGCCTTACTGACACTCATAACAAGTTATGTGGTAAAATGTATGATGAAAAATAAAAAAAATAATTAAGTTGTTTTTTCGTTTTGTCTTCCTCTGCCCCATTTGAGTGTATGTTTAGACCTCGGAAGTTCATGAATGATAGGAACACATAAACCCTCAGATGTGCATTTGGCTTCGTCTGGGCAATCCATATCAGTGTAGCATCCTAGTTGCTTTTTTGCTGGTGATCGGTCCAGGTTGTAGACCCCTTGGTTTCCCACGTTACCAACGTAGTTTTCAACGGTGGCAGTGGAACTGTAATTGCGGGTCAAAAGGATCAAGCCACCAAGCACGAGACACACAAAAAGGGTGGTGTAAAGGTTTTTGTAAGTTGAATGTTCTATTACTTGACCATACATTTTATTTTATTTACTTTCATACATTAGATTAAATTTTTTGTCTCGGCATAACAAATAAAACATAGAGAGGAAGCAATGGGACAACAAACTTATATGGTAATTTTTATAGGGTTTTTTGTTCTTGCCATGGTAGTCATGGGAATTCTCAGTGCATTAGACATTAGAATCCCTTGGTTTGGCGAAAACAGCAATTCTTCGACCCTTGCATCGGAAAACATGAAGGTTCAAAAGGTCGAGCCTCAGTTCCTTGTGAAAACACCTGATGAGAAGATTTACGATACGCAAACTACTCCACCACCAGCAGTTCAAGCCGGATCACCAGGAAACACATTACCACCAGCAAAAACAAACGTCGATTTTCCGAAACCTGAAGGAAGATACACTGAATTCAATTGGTCCGCGATCCCTGATGGTTGCAAGAAGGTTTACATTGGCGCAGTGATGAAAGGAAATTACAGAAAAATGAGGGCACTTGCCAACTTCCCGATTCTTCAAACACCACCCCAGAACGACGAAGATATCTACGGGGACATGTCCATTTTCGTCGAAGGAGATAAAGTGGGTCTGAGGCTTTTACCTGGTTCAATGATCTTTAATGATTACAGGTTCGATTACAGGCACCACAAGGACTACCAGATTGAAATGGTAATTCATTTCGTTTCTGCATTTGTTACTCGTGTCGAATTATGGATCGATGGCGCAAGCACTGGTCACTCCTTTACTATCCGCGACGTAAACATGAGAAAGAAACTCAGCGAATTGCCACCTTATGTTTTGATGGGTGATAAAGTAGTTTCTTCTTTTCTTCAAACCTCACCAGAATAAATTGTAAAATAAAGCGCCTAATCGGAATATCGTGTTCTTGTTATTAATGCATGTAGCAGTTACGCAAACTTATTATTTTTTTTTTGATACCCACCCTTTGATTTTTTTGAAGCAAATATGACTAGTCTGGCTTACCAGAAAAAATGGCAGGAGTTTGGAAGACAAGCAGCTTCCGCCAAAAGTGAAATGGAAGTGAGTTACCTTCGATTCCAACAGAATAGTATTCAGAACCGAATGATGGAAGCGAAACTACGAGAAGAAAGACAGTACTTGAAAGAAAATAGAAGAACTGTCCTGCAAGCGAAACTCGATGCGGTTCAAGCGAAAGAGAATGAAATTTGGCAACGATTCAATAACAGTCCAAGTCTAGCTGAAAAACTTTCTGCCCCTTTTGCTTTCAGACGCGAACAACTTGAATACCAATTGAACAAAATGGGAGTCACTTGGAATGAAATTAATCTTCCATCGAAAAAGGAAAAGAGAAAGAAAGAAGAAGAAGCACAAAAGAAAGACGACGACGAGTCAAGTGTTTCTGATGTTTCTCAAGTTCAAGAAAACTGGCAACTTCTTGAATCAAATGATAATTGGGCAGACAACTAAATTATTTTTTTTATTTTTGTGCTTCAGATTGAGAATTACTTTGTCCAAACCAACTACTTAACCAACCTGGTTGTTCTTCTTCTTGTTGTTCCTGTCCTTGTTCTTGGTCGTTTGGTTCTCCGTAGACTTTTGAAGAAACCCAATTCCGAAAGTCTTGTGCTTTTTCGACAAGGTAATCTTGTGTTGACATTTCTTCTGGTTTATCCTCGATTGTTTCCTTAACAGCTTCGGCGACCTCTTCTTTTTGTTCCTCAGTGGCTCTCCACATATATTCACTTATCTTCGCCATTATACCTGCTTCGTTTTTCTCATCGCTATCATCAGGTTCTTGGTAATACCAGTCAACCACATTTTTTACTGTGTCGAATTCCAGGGCCCATTCTTTTACATCTGCTCCTTTTTGTCGAACTGCTTCTGTCACCCTTTCGGCGTTTTTGGTCGGGGAAATTGCATCAGTAAAGGAATCCCATGCTCCTTTCCGCCATTGAAGGAAGTTCATGTAACCGATACTAAGCATGAAAGTTCCTGCTCCCATCAAATAGAAAATCTGTGAGAAGTCCTTTTGTCCCATGTATTGAAAGTACAGACCCAGGGAAATCAAAATACCGGAGGGAACACCAATTATTAACCTTGACCGGCTTTTCTTCACTCCTCGGTTGAGAGTCTCCCGAACAACAAATAAAATAAAGAAAACATAACCAAGAACAAGAAGCCAGTCTCTCGCTTTTGACCATTTGAGTTTATGCATCACGGCTGCAATAATGAAAAGTCCACTAGGAACAGCCAACGAAACAATAACTTCGAACAAGGTTTTCGACACGTCCCTCAATGCATTAACCTTGAGTGTTTTACTCATTATCCCTTCTTCCTTGTCTTCTGCTACCTGTTTCGTGTGAAGTCTTAATGCACCAGCAATAACTACAGCAAGTAGTAAAACGATCCCTAAAATAATGGCAATCCAAGTTGCTGCATTGGAGAAAACAGGTTCGAGAAATGAAGGCTGTGCTGGTTGTTGTGGGGATTCAGTTGGTTTCGGTGTTGAGGTATCAGGTTGTTCCTTTGGCAAATCGTCAATATCTAAGTCAGGAAACTGTTCCTTGAATTGCTTTTCAAAGAAGATGAAACCGAGGCCCGAAAGTACCAAAAGCACGATAAAGAAAACAAATATCATTTCACCCGTGCTCATTTTGCTACTGGAATCGATCTCGAACCGCTCCACAAATGCGCTCCTACTCGGTTTCCTCTTTTGCTTCGTCCGTGACATGGTTTTTAATTACTAATGAATAAAGAAAAAATCTCTCGTAAGATAATAATTAAAAACCAAGAAGAAAACATGCCTTCCATTTGTGATATGTCCGATGTTTCAGCAACTGCATTTGCCCTGGGTGGCAGATTTGACCGGGAAGACTGTAGTTTCTTCGAGAAATGCGACCATCGTGTCGAGAAGTACGACATGACTGTTCCTGGCGGCGCAATGGTTGATATCTGGTACTGTTCCATCGACTGGAAAAAAGTGGGTCCCATTATTCTTGGTGTCATCCTTCTTTTGTTCTTCCTTTATCGTCGTGTCAGGTCAGGAGTTCCTTCTTTTCCAAGTATGAGAAGTAGCAGCAGCTCAGGGTACAGTAAATATTATGACCCTCATCATAAAAGATTTTCTAAATAGTTAAAATAGAAGAGTAATATCAATAAATCTATACGAACAAAAAAAGAATGTTTTCATTTTTCAGCTCAGGTACCCAGGAACCAACAAAGGAAGAAGAAAAAGAACAAGAAGAAGAAGAAATCCAAGAACCGAAAGAGGTACTTTTCGACGAGGAAGAAGTGAGTACCAGTGACGAGCCACTTCCATGGTCAGCGCCTGATTTGGCCCCTGAAGATGTTACTTGCTTGATTAATATGATTTCCGGCTGTGCAAGAAGAGGAGTCTTCAAAATCAACGAATATGAAGTGATTCTTCCTGTCTTTCGCAAACTCTGTCTTGTTGCCCGAAAACACCCTACTCGTTTCAATATCGTCCAGAAACCAATTGAAGTCCGTCCGCCTTTCGGCAAACTCCTCGAGGAACAACAACAAGAGGCTCCGAAAGAAATAGAAGAAGAAAACATTATCAGCTCGCCTGTTCCAAGAAGAAAGAAGAAAGGCAAAAAAAGACGAAGATAGCTAAGAAAAAATTGCTTTTTTTATCTCGTCACTTTTTTAAACTTAAAAGAATAGAATGGTTTTTAAACTTTTAGGACCTGCTGAAAAACACAGCGTTTATAATGACAGGAAAAAGGCCAATAGGCTTCTAGTTTATGGGACCGTTTCATTGGGAGTTGCAATTCTTGTTGGAAAAATAAAAGGAGAAGTTGATGTTACTGTTTCACTTGCCTCACTTCTTGCCTTTATTTTTTATTGTGTTGCTCTTCTGCATTACATGAACACCACTTTCACTTCAAATAAAGAAGCAGAAGGAGTTCAAAGGAATTTCATTAATGTTATTTGGGAAACTCCTTTGTACTACCGACTTTTCGCTAGTTTGTTTTTGGGACTCAGTTTGGTTTTCGGTTTCTTATCCGAAAGTCTCGGTTTTATGCTTGTCGGAGGGGTCGGACTTACATTGCTTTGGGGAGAAATAATTTTCAAAAAGTTTTCTTCACGAGCAAAACAAAAACTCTCCCTGTCAGAAACAAGTGAAGAAGAAACAGAAGAAACACCACCCAGATACATAACACATCCTGATAGAAGCTGGTATAATCCTAATAGAAGAGTAGCAGCAGTTCAGTTTTTCTAAAGAAATTATGGTTGTCGTGAATGAATACAGATGGGTAAAGGCGGTTTTAATGACTGCTACTGCTCGTAAGCATACTCGTTTCAATATTAAACAATCGGATATCGTGAAACAACTTGACGATGAAAGCAAAAGAGAAAGTACAAAGAGGGTTCAAGACGCAGTGAATGAGGGCAAACGTCTTATGAGAATCCGCGAATATGGCGACGGGATTAGCATTTCGTGTGCTTACTTACCGACATTTTTCAAAAACGTCGGAGGTAAAGCAAAATTAGCGACGAAAGACTGGATGATATATCGCAAGGAAATGCTCAAGACAAGAGTGGCTGCGCTTGAGACCTTGAAAGAGATAATGGAGAAATGTAGTTTCCAGCAACAAGAACACGTCTTGAAACATTTGATTAAAATGAAAAAACTAGTAGACGAAGATGAATAATATTTTGTTTTCTTTTCTTTTAAATATATAAACTATGTCTTCTTTTAGCCAGAACAAAAGACGAGATTGCCAGGAGGCTCGTGCGAGTTTCATACAGTACAATAGTTACACTGAGCCTCATCCTGATAAAAAGGTAAGTAGACACATAGTTCGAAAAAATTACAAACAAAGGGCCAATGATTACAACTCTGATGACATTTTAATTGTCTGTAACAAACGGTCCTCGACAGACCCTTTATCTCGTTATTTCACGAGAATGAAAGTGAGAACTTCTAACCCTTTAGACGAAGGAAGAAACATCACTTGTTATTGTACTACTTCTTCAGGCGAAGCAGCTGACCTTATTGTTAATCAAGGGAAAACGTATGGTTTCATTTTGACTGATATGTTCTTTGACGATGATATGAGCGGAAGGGAACTGGTAAGATTAATAAGAAGTACTGGTTACTCGAATGCAATTATTTATTTAGTAGAATCCGGGATCCACGAAGAAATGGAAAAGTATTTCATGAATGTGGGAGCAGATGCCCTTCTTGTGAAAGGCACAAAGACCATGAAAGCGGAATTTACGAAGCTTGTTGGTGACCTTGTTTTTAGAAAAAATGAAATGGATGATGAAATAAATTATTGATTTGTTGGTTCTTTAGCCCTTTTTTGGTGACACATGTCACAACAGTAACATAAACACATGGCCTGATTATGTAAACAATTACACATATTGAGTGGTTCTTCTCCGCTATTCACAGCAGCAGCATAACAAGGAAAACAAAGAAAACAAAAACAAAACCACGCAGTTGAAGTGCAACAATTACTGAACCTGTCACCGGGTGGAGTATTGTAATCGGATCGATTCATTTTATTTTTACTCTCTGTTACAGCAAACAAGGCTCAATAATGCTAAGAAAACAAAGTACAACGGAATTAATGCAATGGCAATCACTTCTGGATCTTCCATGATGATTTAAGTGTTTGTTTTTTTGAGTTTCGATTGCTTTCCAGGTTATGGTTCCTTTGTAACTACCGACACTTCCGAAGAAAATTAAAATGGTGAGATTGAATATTAGCATTTGTTTTAAATTGATAGACCAGCAGAAGGATATGCTACAAGAGGAGTGCTGATCCCTTGTTGGTTGTGAGGGAATTCTCCCGAATAAGGTTGGATTTGGTTCGGGTCCGCGACTTCTCTGGTGTCGAGGTACTTTTGGGTAACCGCGAACTCTTTCGTTTCCCGGTCGAGTGATTTTCCTCGGACGTACGTTTGGTCGTCCTTGTACAATTGAAGTAAGTCCTCGTTGGTGCTGCTGGTTGTCGCCCCAAATCCAGTAGAAGAATCTTGCCCGTTTCGCCAGATTCCAATGTAGGACCTGTCGCCTGTTTCGTTGTTTCCGACCGGAATACGAAGGACACTTGAGTCTGACCAGACCTTTGGCGCTTCTTGATTGTTTCCTGGTCCCATACCACGAGGAAAAATGTTTTCGTAAAGAACAGACTCGATAACATCTGTGTTTCTCGAGATCCTTTGGTCTTTCTCCCGTTGTCTGTCTTCGGACACAACAGTAACTGGGTGAAGGGCCGTTCTGTTCGGACGCATGGCAGCGGTTTCCACGTCTGTGGTGAGCAACTTGGTCTTTCTACTTGGTGTTGGTTCGTAAAGCCGTCTAGCAACTGCATCGGCATCAGGAAGAACATAGTTTCTGTTGTACTGGTTTCCGTGGGATCCAATTCCAAGCGCTTGCAAGTTGTACCATTCCCAAGGAAAGTAATCTGCTCCTTGTGGAACTTCATTCGGTTTGTAACCCATTTTCTTCAGTGCCATGTTCGCCCGTTCGCGCATGTCGTCTCTCCTCCAGTTCAGATCAGTACTGGTGGTGGAACGACCGAAGTTCTTATTTGGGTAAGGAAGGCCTTGAAAACCGTCAGCGGTTTGTCCTCCCATGGAATCAGGTTTCCGGAAAGCGCGAGAAACCGCCAGACCGTTTCCAAGTTTGAAATCGTTGGTGGTCGCGTTGTCCCGGTACTGGTCCGCTCTGTTTGGCAAAAGAATCGCATTTGCGTTCAAGATCGGTCCACTTCCGTTTGCTCCGGTTTGCTGGGCACTCGTAAATGTCCGAAGAAACTCAGGACTAGGGTCGCTTTCTATCTGAACGGGAGCATTAGGGTCAGGTCCCCCCGTTTGATCAAAAATTTCAACTAAAGAAGCCATAGTAATACTTTCTTTTACTTATCTAATAGTAAGCAAAAAGATAAAAAAAAGCAGGAAAGATGTCAATGAGAAGAAGAGTATCGGACGAAAGCCAACCAGCCGACGACCACCCAGAAACCTTGCCACCACCAAGATCAGCTCATTTTAACCCGTACCGGTTCTACGCTTGTCCGACCTGTGATGGTGTGGGTTACGTGGACCTCCAATTATGGTTCTGTTTCTGTGTTCCATCAGGAAGGGTTCCGCGGGTTTGTCCAGAATGTAATGGAATGAGTGAGGCAGATTCTTTTCTGTATTAAATAAATGAAATCATAAAAAGAGAATGCCATTGAAGTCAGTCTCAACACCTTCGTATATCAAAAGAACCAGGATCTTTGTCGATTCGTCACAAAAGGTGGCTGACAGATCTCGCGGTCCTTTTGATTACACTTTCTTAGTCCCAGAAGCAATCCAGAACGTTATTTCAATTGAATTGTCCGCTTGGAATTTCAGTTCTAACTTTTCCTCTTCAATTGTTGGCCGTTACAATTCACGGCTTCCAGGTACAGGCGCTGACACTCTGAGAAGTATTATTCCTGGTGCTTCTACCTTTGATATCGAGTTAGAAAACGAAACAGGGACATACACTGCTGTGTTTTCAGCTGACCTTGAAACGGCTCTTGATAATCTTGCAACCA
>JAGYYQ010000086.1:0-10398 GCA_021440005.1 Euplotes weissei
TTGAAATATGAATCGATCCTTCGTCTCAATTCCATAACGAAAATAGTGGTCGAACTCAAATGCTCCTTCTTCTCATTAGCCCCTGGTACAATATCAGTTCTATTCAGTAAATAATCATAATCATTAGTGAACAGATAGCCCTCTTCAGAATCAATAATGGACTCTAAAATTTCCTTTGTTTTCTCTCTTTCTTCCTGAAGTACCTTAGATACCACCTCTAAGATTTCGCCTATCAATGACGGGAATCTTGAAAATACTTTACTAGCCAGTTCTTCGGCCAAATTTTCCAAGTAGAGATACACATCTTGCAGACATTCCAAGGCTGGCTCTTTTAGTTGTGCTAGCTGTGGTTGGAGCAAATAAATAAACACATCCACTGACGGAAATCCAGGCATACTGTACCCTTCATGGATCTTAATTGCTCTTTCTATGTCAATATCTGTGTACACTGAAGTCGCTGAGTAATTTCCAATGAACTCTTTGTAAATTTTGTAGTAATAATGCTTGATCCTGGCACCTCCGGAGACTCCCTTTGAAGCTTTCTCTTGTGACGAAATGTACCGCCCACCAATCGTGTTTTTGTAATTCGTACAGAATTCGGTAACCATGTTCCATAACAACTGCATTTTTTCAGTGATGTCTGATGGAAGAGGCGGTCCTAACACTCTTAAACTCTCTTCTACATCTTTTCTCTTGATATTGATTTCTTTCACAATCTGTGGTAAGTAATTCTTGATATGTGTGAATAACACTTTAGTCAACTTTTTCGTCAACGATGCTGTTCCTAGATTTTCCATTGGCAATGTTGAATAGACAGGATGGCTTGAGAAATATAACTTTTCCTCAGCTAATGCTTTCTTAACTCTCATTTTATCATTGATGTCCTGCTGAGATCTATTTTTAACTGCTACGTAACCAAGTCTCAATGGGACTTCTTGTCCAAGAAGCATTCTCTTTGCATTTGTTCCTCTGTCCATAATATCGATTTTAGTGATAACACCAATTGTCCTAATTCCCTTCGGATCGACTTCTCTGGCCATTTGTAGAGCATCAGACGTTGTAATATCGGCATTTGCTGGAACAACACATAAAACAATTGTTCTGGGATCTCTGGCATATCTCATACACATTTTCTTAGTAATCTTTTCAATATCTTTGCCTTGATCAGATCCTTGTAATGGGATTCTTGTAATACCAGGCAAATCAATAACAGTCAAATCTGGACAAGTATGGGAGTGAATCTTAATTACAATAGGCTTATCGACAATACCCTTCTTTTTCCCAGCAATTTTATCAGTCAATTCATCGATCATTTTTGTTACCTCATCGAAATCTGTAAATTTCTTCCCTTTTATTTCGTCGAACATCGCATAAGGAATCGTATCTTCTTCTAAAATGATGCACAAAATTAGTATTTTAAATAGCTTAAACCCAAAATCTAAATAAAAATTACAATTTTATCATATTTTAAAATTAGATGTCTAAATCCTTCTCATATTTAACAAGCTAGCTACTCTACTGTAATTTAGGTTCACAATAAAAATTAATACGAATCTGTGCTACAAATTATCGATTGGCTCAAAATTGAGAAATCAGTCTCATTCAAAACAAACAGCCCCACAAAAACTCCAACCTGGACCAAAACCCAACAACCTCCTCTCCTCTTACCTGGCTCATGTACAAGTCTCAGTTCAGCCGGTCTTCTAGTCACAACACCCTAAAAATCCATTTTAGCATTCCAGATTTCTTACCGATCCCCTTGGCAAAAAGTCAATGCCCACAATTGACTCCAGGACTGAAGATTTTCCTGCACTTTGCTGTCCTAGTACTGCTATTCTTGGCAAGTTGATGTATTGCTGCAGTCCGACATCTCTGAGTTCATCCTATCAACCAAAATATCAGAATCTAGCTATCTAAGGCTCGAAAGGACCAAATTTGATTAACAATTGGGGTAGAGTGATTGGAATGGCTTTAATTGACTTACCACTACTGATATTAGCTTTCTTAATTTGGTGTAGAGCAAACCGCCGTCTTCTTCTTTAGATTTCTTGAGTGAGTCCTTCCTCTCCATATTTCAAGATAGAAAATTTAATTATTTATACTCTCTGATATTATTTTTCCAGATTATATTGGGGTTTTGGGGGGTGGAACTGGCAATGCGTTTTGGAACGAATATCAAAATGCCTTTACGGAGGTGGATAAACATACTGGCTGGAGAGATGATCGAGATGAAATAGCAGTATTGCATAAGTAAAATATTGGAAATGGAAGTCACAGTTGATGAAGATTTTACATTCTTTGTGGTTTTCAATACTGGACTTTCAAATGAGTATACTAATAAAACACTGAATTTCTAAAGAATTCTTTAAGAATTGTCCAATACAAATAACAGATATGAAGAACTCATGAATAAAGCTAAAGAACTTATATTTCCAAAAATCAAGAGCTGCGTTATTGCAGGTTTGGGAAGTGATGAAAGTTATCAAAACACTAATGATTTACTCAAATATTCATTTCGAAATAAAATGATATCGCTTGCTATTTCAGGATTTTCTCTTGAAAATAATTTCATAGAAAGTCTCAGAACAGGCTTAAATCAAGTTTTGGACCAGGTTTTGAATAAAGTATCCATAAGCCGTTTTGGAATTTCTCAGGAAATGCTGAAGATGATATTTGAAAAGTGTTTTGCCGTACAAAAATTATGTTTAATGAAATGAGAAGTTGATATAGATGATACTTTTGAATTGGATCAATCTCTTGAATATCAGATTTCTGAGTTAAACTGATACTCAACATTTAGTAAATTCAATTCAAAATGATTAGACCAAGATAAAATTTACCTTTTTGTACGAGCTTTGTCCAAAACTAAACTAAAAGAAACCTCCACACTACCTCAACCATCACTCCCTGTAGGCCGTTGAAGGATAATTGAAAAGTTGTCTGGAGGTATCAGCCTGTTATCCCCGGCGTACCTTTTATCCGTTGAGCGATGGCCCTTCCATTCAGCGCCACCGGATCACTAAAGCCAACTTTCGTTCCTGCTCGACTTGTCTGTCTCGCAGTTAAGCGCCCTTATGCTTTTGCACTCATAGCATGATTTCCGACCATGCCGAGGGCACCTTCGCGCTCCTCCGTTACTCTTTAGGAGGAGACCGCCCCAGTCAAACTACCCACCATACAATGTCCCCACGCTGGATAACAGCGCTAGGTTAGAGCCCCAAAACAATTAGGGTGGTATTTCAAGGGTGGCTCCTTACCGTCTGGCGACGATATATCATAGCCTCCCACCTATTCTACACAAACTATTTCAAAGTCCAATGTAAAGTTGTAGTAAAGGTGCACGGGGTCTTTCCGTCTTGCCGCGGGTACGCTGCATCTTCACAGCGATTTCAATTTCACTGAGTCTCGGATGGACGTATCTCTGGTGAACCGGTTGTCATGCCAATGGCACAGCCGGGTAGCTAAATACGGACGGGATAACCGCTGAAAGCATCTAAGCGGGAAGCCCACCTTAAGATTAGTTTTCCCTAGGTTTTAAACCTACTAAAGGTCTGTTGAAGATTACAACGTTGATAGGCGGATTGTGGAAGCGTTGCAAGGCGTTAAGCTTATCCGTACTAATTGACCGTGAGACTTGGCTATATAACGTTAGACGTGATTCTTTACTTCTTTTTTCATTGACTTTTTTTGCTTGGTGGATATAGCGTTTGGGTCCCACTCGATCCCATTCCGAACTCGGTAGTGAAACCACTCTGCGCCAATGATAGTGTGGGGGTTCCCCCATGTGAAAGTAGGGCACCGCCAAGCGTCTATTTTAGCCGTTCAACCTCTTGGACGGCTTTTTTTGTGTTACAACACACATAAATCATCAATGTGGAATATAGGTTAGTAGTAGGGGATATCTACATTATTTAGTTTTTAAATTTTTAATCGAAACCTCAATGCGTCTAACTGCTTGCGTTAATGAAAAGGTATGGTTATATAATTTTGTAGTATTTTCTTTTAATGAAATTAATAAATTATGATCAGAATAAAGATTCTCAGCTAAATTTAAAAAATCAGCATTATTATCGCAAACAAGCCCAGCCCCACTATTTTTTAAGATAGAACTTAAATCATTTCCTGAGTTAACACTAGCAAGAATGGGTTTAGAAAAAGCAAGATAACCTAATAACTTTCCAGGTAAATTATGGGTATGTAATGATTTATTAAGTAGTATTAGGCCAATATCTGCATAATTTTTTAAAATATAGAAATATTCCCTTTGAGGAAATGAACGCCAAATAATGATATTATCAAGGTTCATTTGTTGAATTTTGGTATAAGAATCTCCTGAACCAACAAGTAATATAGCAGCATGTGATTTTTTGGTTAAAATTTTGCTTAGTTGGATAAGCGCTTCTGTATTTTGTGCTTTGCCAAGATTACCACCATAAAAAAAAACTAATTTGTCTTGTAAGAATAAAACGTCTTTTTCTGGTAGACTATCTGGTTTTCTTAGAGCTATATTTGAATTAATCCAATTATATAAGATTATTATCTTATCGGTAATCAATGGATGATTGTTCTTAAAATAAGAAATATTTTCTGGTGACTGTACAGCTATAGTATCAGCAACTTGATATTGAAGTTTTTCAAAAAATGAAAAAAAACGGTGTATGAGACTATGCTCTTTTATCAATTTTATATCTACAGCCCATTGGGGGAATATATCGCGTATTATAAGAATAGTCTGGCATTGCCAGAGTTGTTTTAATCGTTTGATTAAAGGTCCCCAAAAAATAGTCGGGGAATAAAAAATAACAGCATCATAATTCCTTTTTTTTAAACATTTTCTTATACGAATCCATACAGTCCAAGGTAATATCGTTTCATTGATGGCACGGAAAATTTTATTTTTAAGTTTTAAAGTTGGCGCTTTAGCTCTGATTATCTCATAACCACCTTGGTTCTCAATATGATACGATGATTTCAATTGTGAAGTTGGTGCTAACACAGAAATTACGTGTCCTCTTGATGTAAGTCCCTGGGCTAAATCATGCATCATTTGTGCAGCTGCTTTTGGCTCGGGTAAAAATGAGTCGCATATTAACAATATATTCACGGTCTATCGTAATAATTCTCTTTCTTCTACGCCAGGACTTAGCAGTTGATGCGTCTCTAGCAAAGACCTGATCTCTGCACTAGTCATAACTGTAGTGTTAGAAGCATATTCACCTGATAAATTAACTGGGGTTTCATGCTTATAATTATCATTATTAAGTTCATTTAACATAGCTGAAATAACAAAGAAATCTCCTCTTTTAGTAGCTCTTTTAATTTCTTCTTCAGAGATCATAATTTCGTGCATTTTTTCACCAGGTCTAGTACCAACAACTTGGATCTTAATATGTTTTTTCTCATCAATAAGTATCTTTGCAAGATCAATAATACGAGCTGCGGGTGCTTGAGGGATAATCAGCTCTCCAGTTTTACCATGTGACAATGCGAATAAGATAGTATCCACAGCTTGATTTAAACTTAATAAAAATCTTGTCATCTCTTTAGAGGTAATTGTGACAGGTCCGCCATTTTGAATTTGATCATGGAACAAAGGAATAACAGAACCTCTAGATGAAAGAACGTTACCATAACGGACACAGATGAAACGTGTATCTTTATTAAGTACTGCTGCGGCAATAAAAATACGTTCTTGTATGGCCTTAGTCATTCCCATCACGTTGACAGGTTTACATGCTTTATCTGTGCTTACACCAACAACTGTTTGAATATCGGCATTCTGATTAACTGCTTTAACAATATTTTCAGCACCCAAACAATTAGTCATAACAGCTTGTTCTGGAAAATATTCACAAACAGGGACATGCTTTAGAGCTGCAGCATTAATAACAATATCTACATGGCGCATGGCTTGTTGGATACTGGTATAGTCACGCACATCGCCAATTCTAAATTCTAAAGTCCTCTTGAAATTATCATAAATTACCTCATCAGTACTTACTTTTCTATGAAGATACTCAAGCCTCATTTGATGTTGCTTTGCTTCATCTCGAGAAAAAACAATAACTTTTTTTGCTATACCATGTTCGCCTGATAAAATTCGATTTACAAGTGTTTTACCAAGAGACCCTGTACCCCCAGTAATTAGGATAGTTTTATTTTCTAACATATTTTATCTCTCTCTTTAATTTCTTGTGCAAGTTCTTTAAGCATGTGTGACCATGCAGAGACATGATAGCCAGTTTTTTCCTCAAATTTACTGCCATCAAGGCTTCTATCAAGACTGGTATTTGTGTTGGATTTAATTTTAATATTGAAATCAAGCTGAGCTTCTAAACGTATTAATAAATCGCATTTATTAATACGTTTAGAAGCAACTTGCCAAATGCCCTCTAGATCAGGACATTTGATTAAAATATAAGATAAAATTCGACACATTTCTGTAGTTGTTACACCAGAATAGAAGACTTGTGTAAAACCTTGGACAACTTGACCTTTTTGAGATAAGAACCACTCAATAAGGCTTTTTTTATGCTTAAGTTCAAGTCCTATGATAGAACTTCTAATTGTAAGTGTTCTTGGGATAAATTGGCCAAGTTCACCAAGTAATTTAGATTTACCATAAAGATCAATTGGATCAGCTATATCATCTTGTTGATACATACCCTTTTGACCTGAAAAAACACAATCTGTGCTAAGGTGAATCAGGCGAGTTTTGTGCTTATAGCAAATTTCAGCAAGTTGGTGAGGTAACAAAGAATTGATCTTAATTGTCATAATAGGTGATGTTTTGGCAATATCTCTTTGTTTAATTACTCCAATGCAGTTAATAACTGCATCTGGTTTTAACTCGTCGATAATTTGAATAATCTTCTCTATATTTAGAACGTCAACATTAGTATATAAGTTTTTACTATTTAGATAGTTAGTTTTTGGGTTTCTTATAGTTGACCAGACAGAGAACTGTTTTGGATTTAAATTTTTTACAAGTCTGTGACCTAACATTCCTTCACCACCTAATACTAAAACTTTCATTAAATTACCTCTTATTAATACATTTTTGATAAAGATCTGCATATTCGTGAGATCGAGCATTCATGCTCATATGAGTTTCAATATAATTTTTAGCCTTAATCGCTTTTGCTTTAGCCTCATCATAGTGATTAAAAATATATTCAAATGTCTTGGCAAGTTGATCAATTTCTCCAAAAGGTGCAGTATAACCTGCATCAATTTTTTGTACATCTTCTCCTGCACCAGTATTTTCTGTTACGACAATTGGCGTGCGGCATAGAATTGCTTCAAACGGTGCCCATGCACCTTGCTCTAAACGAGACATTTGTGCAACCAAATCAGCATCAACTAAAGCAGATAGTTTTTCATTTCCACTCAGAAAACCAGGGAATAAAATATTAGTTGCAAGTGAAGCTGCTAATTTCTTACAGTCTTCTAAGTGTCCATCATCGCTGCCAATAATGACTAGATATGAGTTAAGGTTGTTTTGTTGATATCTAGCAAAAGCCTTAATAAGAAAATCGTTTCCTTTGATATAATGAATTCTACCAATAAATACAATTACCTTAGTATCATCAGGAATACCAAATCTTTTACGAAAATGTCCTCGCTCAGGAATAGAATGAAATTCTTCGGTATCAAAAGGTGGCGATATCACTGTAATTTTATCTTGATTAAGCGATGGTAGAATATCTAAATATTCTTGGACACCAACTTGAGTTTCTGCAATCAAAGCACTTGCATGTTTAAGCATTTTATGACCAATAAGTTTATCAAACCATTTTTTCAATATATTTTTGCGAGTAAAGTACGGCATAGCGCCATGGGCATCAATTATATAGTGGATATTATGTTTGCGGCATAGCCAATAAAGGATAACATTTTGAAAGGTTCTATAAACATGCATATGTACAATATCGTAATTTTGAATTACTTTATCCATTTTATGGTAAAAGCTAGGAATAATAGAAAACCCTTGTTTATTTAACCAAGATTTGAAAATATGAAACTTTGTTTTAGACAATTTTTGGACTAATTCCATATCAATCTTATGATCTGTTGTACATATTGCAGGTGACACGTAGCTATTTTCTTGAGCTTTGCAAATTTTATACATTAAATCAGAGGTACCACCTGCGAATTTAATAGAGAAAAATAAATATGCATGGCAGACATTAATTAACTTGCTCATAAATGTTTCCAAAAAAGTTGCTTAATTTGTATTAAGGTTTCTTGCTCATTTGCTGTAGAAGTATCAATGTTAAATTTGACACTATCAGAAAAATGTTGTTTAGATATTTTTTGATGGCGATAAATTACAAAATCTTCAGGCTCTGGGCCTTTCGATCTTGTTTGATTACGGCGTAAAGTTTCATCAAGAGGTGCATGAACTATAAAAAGCATGGTTGGTCTAGGTATTCGCCGATAAAAGTATTGCTCTATTTTGGCGAATATTCTACAGAGCTTTTGTGTTTCTCTGATGCGAGGGCCATCAATATCATCAATTTTATGTGAAGGATATCGATCAGTTACAACAATGCCACCTTTTAGACAGATCTTGAAAGCTCTTTTAACAGAGAAAAATTTATCAATAGCATCAAGACAACAAATTAAAGTATGAGGAGGTTTGCTATAATCAATGATCTTGATTTTTGAAAAATCTTCATTTTTTTTAAGTGACATTATTACTTGTTTTAATTTGACAAAACTAAGTGCCATAATCCAAAAAGGTCTAGTTAACCAGGTTTTTCTAGGTTTACCCAAGTGAAGATGTAAAGATTGAAAATCGTTAGATATCCATTGATGAAAAGAGTTAGAACATGTAGATTTTCCTGAAGCTTCGGCGCCAACAAATGCAACGACAGCGCCAGTTTTAGAAAATGTTTTATCTTGGCCATTAAGATTTAGGCGTACTTTCCAAAAAGCTTTCCAATACATACTTAGCCGATGCCATGATGTTTTCCAAAAAGGATTTATTTGAAAAATCCATAGGCTAATGTTAAGTTGTAATCCCAAAATAAAACGTTGTAAGAAATATTTCTTTTCTTTAAGATAAATGCACCCTTTCTGTATATGATTCAAAGAAATATAAGGCAAATAATTTTTTAGCCAATAATTAATTTTATGCCAGTCACAGTTTTGTGAAAGATAGAGCAATTCTTTTTTTACACCATGGAAATCTTTGTGATATAAATAATTTTCAAAAAGTGAATTTTGTTCAATGTGTTTTCTAACTACCAAATTAATGAGTTCGGCTTCAGGACTTGGGACAGGAACAGGAAGAGTCTGGTGTTGTGTTACAGAATGTAGCAAAATATTTTCAATAGGGCCCAACCAATGATTTTTCACCAATGAGCCACCAGTCACTAAGCGAGTATAAACGTGTAGGTGCAACAATTTTCCTGTTTTATTATCTAAACCATAATAATGGCTAATATAAGGACTTTTAACACTGTCATCAACTTTAGCTTCTTTAAAACCTAAAGAATGAATAGTACTAAAAAATAGGTTGCTATACTTTGGATGTATAAGCAAATCAATATCGCCAATACCATTTAATGCTTCAGATAAAGTGTTATTGCTCTTAAAATGGCAATATAGTAATTTTTGAGAGTCTAATTTATTAAGCAATTTTTCTGTCAAACAAAGCATCTGAATACCATTCTATTATATGAGCTTATATTGTACCCGATTCTTCAAAGAGTTAATATACAATGAATAGTTTCTAGATTATATTTTTGGGGTTAAATATTCAAAATTTATTAATCTAATCTGTTTAAGTATTTGCTCTTAATTAATGATAACTAACAGCATTTTTGACAAAAAAGCAGAATATAGGCCAAAAATAAAGAAGGTATACAATTGTGAAAAAAGTTTTAATAACCGGTTTAACTGGTATGGTCGGCTCGCATTTAGCAGATTTTTTATTAGAAAACACAAATTGGGAAATTAATGGAATGTGTCGGTGGCGTTCACCTTTAGAGAACATAAACCACTTAATTCCGGAAATTAACAAGGGTGGACGTATAAAGTTAAATTATGCAGATTTAAGAGATCTTGTAGGGATAATGGACGTACTCAAAAAAATTCGCCCAGATTTTATTTTTCATTTAGCAGCCCAAAGTTACCCCCAAGTCAGTTTCACATCACCATTAGATACTTTTGACACAAATATACAAGGTACAGCCAGATTGCTAGAGGCAGCTAAACAGCATTGTCCTAATGCTGTAATTCATATTTGTGCATCTTCAGAAATTTTTGGCAGAGTTTCTCAAGAGAAACTTCCTATTAATGAAGAGTGCTCAAAGCATATTCTTGATCTGGAGCATAGCTTTCTAGACTACATAGAAGTCTATGCTCAATAAATAACACTGGATTATTATC
>JAGYYQ010000088.1:0-10179 GCA_021440005.1 Euplotes weissei
GGTTTTGGGCTTTTGGGCTTTTGTAAGCAGGGTTTGCTCATTTCTATGCGTTTGGGTCTTCAGATCCAAGATTCGCTTATAGCAATAATTTTATGATCTGAGTTTAGGCACAATTTTATTTTTAATGTTCGAGCAGCAAAAAATTAATCCATATCCCCAGATAATCGTTAAAATTTATAATTTTCAGTGAATAAAATATTTATTTTTGGGAGTAAAAATTTATACCAAATTTTGAACATTCAAGAAGTCGCATTGTAGAGTTCTACCTTCTCAGTGCTGTCTTTTTGAAATCACAAAGAGATGAATTTTGAAATTTATGAAAATTTTTGAAAATTTGGCATAAGTCTAAGAAATAAGAAAATTACTAATTTATATGACTAAAAAGTGAATAGAGTAAGGTATTTCGACAGCTAGGATAAAATTTACTAATTATTTTGTATAGATGCCCTAAAAATGCGTTTGCTTGATATGCTTCTCATAATTCTTTTTAGCCATATTTATTGATGATTAAAAATTTAAGATTATCTGAAAGCCCACTACTAATCTCTATAAAATAAAAATACTTTAAATTCTCTCAAGAAAAATGGAGTCTAAATTCAATAAAAGTAAATGTTACAATACGTCTGGTGTAAAATTGGATTGTAACCTAAAAAAAATATGTTGGATTTAAAACTAACGTATAATTTTAGACCATCAACTCCAATTAGTTTATCATGCCAAATTTTGGACTTACCCTACTGTATCCTTTGGAGATAACAAATGGGGGGGGGGGTTAACGGAGAGCGATTTTTTTTAGATACTCTCCATAAGAGTAGGAAAATAATAGTGAAAATATTCATTAATTTAGTAAATCTCCGCTAAATCGCCCAAATAGTCAAGAGAAGAGCAATGATGAACCTTTAGCACCATATCCAACTTCCTGTCCTGCAGATAGTATTCCTAATAACAGGGTTTCACCAATATGAAATCCAGAAATGAATGCTGCTGAGATTCAGCCATCAGAGACACCTGCTGATGATGTTGATGAATTTGTCCAGAATATGAACTCTCAGTCCTGCTCTTTGCAGCCACTCAATGTAGATATCAATCAATATTGTTTGTGTGGCTTATCTTTTGCTGACTTCATCCAACTTGCAAACCTCTATAGGGAGTGTTTCTCTTTTAAAGAGAGTGCTATAGTTCCTGTAGATGAAGACGTACGGTATGTATCTAATAATTACATTAATTTGTACCATTTGAGACAGTATAAATATGCAATGGTTAAAAGGAAAATCGAGGGTGCTCAAAAATTTGCAACTTTCTATGTATGCAAACATGAAAACTGTGACAAAGAATTTTCTAGAACATGGTTTTTGTTGGATCATGTGCGAGCACACAAGCAAGTAAAACCGCATGTGTGTGAATATTGAGGAAAAGATTTTACACAAAAAGGAAATCTCGTAAAGCATTACAGGATACACTCAAATCTCTCTCACAAAGGTAAATTCGATTGAATTTTGGAAAATTTTAATTTATCTTGAATTGAATGCCTACTGGAATTATAAGACTAATTCTTTTAATTTTTCCATTTATTCGTCAAATTATCTTTCCCTATTTTCAAGCCATAAATGTTGATTTCTTTCACACAAGTTGGGGTAGGAACCGCCTTTTCTTTCAAGTAGGAAAAATTATAAAAATACTTTTTGATTTTTCTATAGTTTCTCCCTTAATTTCATAAGAATGGATGGCATTATACTTCAACTTACTTCTGCAAATAATCTTTGTGAAAAATTGATAAATTTTGTACAATTTTAAACACCAGAAATAGCTTCGACTTTATTTCATTGTTAACATTTTAGGGAGAAAGAGATTCTTCTGACACATGTGCTGTAATAGCTACACAGAGAGATATAATTATAAAGTAAGAGTTCTATTTCTCTTTCTGGTTTTGATCCTTTGTAAATAAATGTTTGACCTTGCATGATCCCCAACAAAGTAACCAATTTAAGTGATTAGATTTTTAAATTAATCTAGACAAATAATAAAAATGTGATAGAGGAATATTCCTTCACGAATAAACCATTTAAAATGAAGTATGGACTATTTAACAAACTCTGTGATAGAAATATCTCAAAATCTCAAAATCTACGCATCTTTTGTATTTTGTTGATGGCTTTATTTTGTTTGTATTCCATTATCAATTTAACATTTAACAACTAGCTATGTCTCAATTAAATCCTTAAAATGGTAAAAACTCTAACTTTTTGGATTGCCAATAAACTTGAATCCTTTATAAATACAAGAAATTGTTCAACTAGAGGTTTGCAGTTTCCTTTTCTGATTATTTTTAACAATTATTGAATTTCACTAATTTTTACAATGCATTCCTTATTTTTGAGATTATATTGATTTTCTCAAAAATGTGACTTCTTTAATAATAAAAAAAGAAGTGAAAATATTGTTAATTATTGATATAAATACTGGTTTAAAATAGCAAAAATTACAAAATGTAATCGAATAATAAGAAATGCATTACTCTCTTAATTTGTCTGATTGAGATTAAAGTATTCACTAGTTCAAAAGAATTACCTTTGGTCAAAGCTGTATTTTTTTAATAAATTCAAATGCATTGGCTTTTATTTAGAAAAGAATTAATCAACAAGTCAATCCTGGCTTTATCGCACATATTACTTGTCGAATAATTTTATTTACTGTAGAAACATATGCAAAAAGTACACCAAAAATTAGTCAGCAATGAACAATGTGAAGAGGTGGTAGGCACTTCTATCGAACCATAATCATTCTCGTATATATTTTTAGTTATTTTTATATTTCAATGTTACTAAGTATGTTTACTTTTTGCAGGAGCACATAAAAAAATTAGACAGTGATGCAAAAAATTAGATACCACAAAAAAAAAGATAAACAAAAAAATTAAACATCCCCTACAAAATTTTCAAAAAAAAAACCTTTGGGCAAAATCAAGGTTTTTTTTAATCATTTTGTAGAGGAAGTCTATTTTTTTGTACACTGTATAATTTTGTTATGTAGTCTGAGTAGTTTTAAGAGCTAAAAGCACAACAGTTAAGCTGCAGTCTATTCCAAATAGTGCTTCGTACATTTTAGATACATCAAAAAAGACTGGGCCAACTAATGCTAATTATTGAGTGTAATTTAAACGGTTAATTAAAAAGTAATAAAATTAAAATAAATAGTCTATCAGAGAATAAAACGGCGAATGAAAAATATTATGAATTGCTGGAGGAGATAGTGAAAGAGTTTGGGCAGAATTACGGAGCTCTACGTTATGAACTAGGAGTTTAATTGATCCTAGTTTAAAATATAATTTTGAATTCAATTACTAACTAACTAAATAGCCTATCAGGAGAACTAATCGCTGAACATTCCCTTCATTCTGTAAGCTTGACATAAGTTTGTAGTTAGCATAACTCACAATCAAAACAACAGGATAAATAGAGGGTGTAGTTCAATTCAATTTAATGAGTTGGTTTAGAAAAAAGTCGTTTTGAGGGGAACTACTTCAACTAAAATTCCCAAAAAGTTTGTTTCCGCTCTTAAGTAGCAAATAAATTTTATATTTGAATTTATTGATAATATTTAAATTTAAATAAAATAGGTAAAGATTCAAAGAGAAATAGCATAATGCTTGAATGAGCTAAATATTTATTACGTAATAGCCAAAACAGTAATTAATGCATAACTTAAATAGCTAGAAAAAATGTGGTAGTTCAAAATAAAGCTGTTTCTCAAATTCAGGCACAATCCAATATGCAATTTTTCATGAAATCACTAACACTTAGTATTATTTTTAATTCAATTTATTTTATACTATAAAAAAAAATATAAATAAAATGAAGATGCCATTTTTCGCAATTCTTCTTTTCCTTTTTGGTAAGTTTGATTTTCGTCAATCTTCAATAAAATTATTTTGGTGTAAAGAAATAGGGATTGATGGTTAATCTAAAAATGCAGGAATTAAATTTATTTTTGTATTTAAATAAATGCTACTTAATTTTTACTGTGGGGTCGAGAGGGTTAGTTCGAATGGTTCAATTTTTCTAATTCCTCTTTACGATGGATTTGCAATGACATTTTGATTTTGTAGTGATTTTGATGGAATTAGAAGTTCAAGCAGCTACTTTTGGCTTTGTTGGTGTCGAGAGTCAAGATACTTTTGTCAGTGCGACCACTACGCTGAAAATGTTTACAACAACCATAACAGCAATTGAAGTCGATGGGAGAATAGAAATTGTTGTCCCTCCAACAACTAGCATACAAGATGGAACTCCAACTTGACAAATTGTTGAACCTTCGAGCATTACAATTTCTTCGTGTACGACTTCAAGCACCTTGAGAAAAATTACTGCAAAATTAGGAACTGCATTAGGCGCAGGAGTTTATTTTCAAATAAATGTGCCTGGCTTTACTAATCCACCTTCAACTTTAACGACAGCTTCCTTTGAAATTAGAACTTACAATGCAGGAGGAACTTCATTAGATTCAAAAGCTTCTGGAATATCAACCATAAAAAAATTCCCTTTTCAAAATTAGCAATATTAATATTGTTGAATTAAAGTATTAAAAATGATATATACGATTCCAACCCAAAAATCTACAATGCATTTTTGAATATTTTTGACAGCACAGCCAGGAACTTTAGCAAAGGGGACTTTACACTCAACTAACAAGATAGTAGCAGAATCAACAACGCTAACAGTAAACATAACCACTACCCATGTTCTGACGAAAGGAGGGACTATTCAAGTGAAATTTCCTAAATGGAATCCGAATGCTCCTAATTCTGGAGACATTTTATCTTATTTCCAAGGTTCTTATTCTTGCGCTGCTATTCTGAACTTAGAAACCACTAATATATTTTTTTGTTTTTAGTGTATTACCTGCAGCTTTTCGACAAGTACGGATATTCTCACTGTTTCTAATGCTTTTGTGAATAACAATATTGCTGCTAATAATGATTGAATAAACTTGTAAATATGGTCCTCTTGCACCACTGTAATTCCTTTGATGACAGCCACACGGATAAAAATAGTTACAGCAGCAGGTGAAGGGACAACTCTCTACAAAAATGCTCTGCCTTCAGAAACAGATACATGAACTACAATTGCTAAATGCTGTTAAAATGCTAAAGATTGGATATGTTTCGGAGCAAGGTTGGAACAGCAATTGGAGAGGGAAGTGCATGTTGATAAAAATTGGCTGGCAAGCATAATTCACTTATTATTCATGGTTTCACACAGCTCAGACTAAATAGGTCCATAGTGTCAAGCCCTGGAAAGTTACTTGAAAGAAACACCTACTGAAATTAAAAAGAGAAAAGAAGCGAAGAACATGAAGACAATTCAAGACCCTTGAAGCCAAAAGAAGGCTGCCTGTTGTAAGGCAATAAGGGGAAAATAAACTATTATGAGAAAGATGCTATGAAATGACAAAAAGAAACAAACAAAAGAAATTTAAAAATGCTAGAAGTGTAAACAAGGGGTATGGATGCTAACCCACATTGGGCGCTGATACCTCATTTTCCGGAAATTTTATTATCCGCGATAAAATCAATCAAATCAATCAATCAATATTGCTGCTAGCACAAATCTAAAATTTTCAGTCACTGGGTTTAGAAATCCAATTTCGACGGCAACTATTTCTGGATTTACAATTGAAACTTATGCTGGTGATACTGGCAAAGTTGATTCGACCACTGCTACTGTAAAAATTGATACACCAGCTGCACTGACTGGAGGATCTATTTCTTCCTTGGATGTCAAAACTGTTCAAAAGGAAGCAGTTTTAAGATTGGTTACAACATCTCCTGTTCCATTAGATGCGGGATGAATAGTGAAAATTACGTTTCCTTCTGATCTTCCTATTTCAACAACCTTACTTACACAAATTAGAGGAGTTGGTTTATTCGGATCGGCTAAAATAATGACTTATACTGCAGATACTTCAACTCGAGTGATTACAATTACAAATGGATGTGATACCTATGTTAGCCCTGATTTTGATGCAACACTAGATTTTACTAAAATAGCTAATCCTTTGAGCACTAAGCCTACTGATAGTATCGTGATGCTGATAACAGATAGCAGTTCTAATAGTATTGCTCAAGCCTCTACAGGAATTCAATATACAGCTATTTTTAACACAATGAGTTCTGTAACAATGAGTGCATCACCAACAACGATTTCAGCTCCTTCTGCGGTTTCAGTTTCGATTATTCCAAATAGTAAAATTACTTCAGGAGGAGCTATTAGAATTACCTTTCCGAGTGAAATAAGTTTTCCTGCAGCTACTTGTACTCTTTCAGATCATCAAGAATTAAGCACTAGTGCTCAGTGAGCTATAAGCGGCCAAGTGGTGCGAATAACAAATCCATTTAGTAGTGATTATATTCCTTCGAGTTCAGGTCCAATCAAATTTAAGGTTTCAAGTATAACTATGCCAGGAACGACAGCTCCGACGAGCACTTTTTCCTTTGAAAGTGTGTTTATTTCTGGGTCTGTTGATTATGTTATTGATAAATCTACATTTACAAATATGTTTACTTCGACAGCTGGTGCATTGACTTCTGTAACCGTTGACCCACTATCTAAAGAGGCTTATGCATTGACACGGTATACTTTCGAGTTTACAGTGACTAATGCTATTGTGCAGAATGGTAAAATTAGAGTGACTTTTCCAAGTGATGTGACTATTCCAAACCCGAGTGAATCTGCAAATACTTGTAAGTCTGTGAGTAATATTGAAAATACACTGGTATGCAGTGTTACATCAAATTCAATTGTGATTTCTAATGGGTATTTGATAAGTGGTAAAGTTGGTGGAGCTACAGTTTCATTTTATATTGAAAAGATTCGAAATCCAGTATCAATGCAACCGACTTCAACTTTTGCATTAAAAACCATGACAAATGAAGAGTACGATATTGATAAAATTGATTCTGGTGTAACCATAACAATGACCTCAGCACCAGAATTATCAAGTGTTGAAATATTGCCAGAAAGTTTAGTTAACGGTGCAACTACCAATTACGATTTTCGGATAGTTGCGTCATCACCACTGAAAAACAATGATAAATTATTAATTACTTTTCCAACTCAGGTTGGAATTTCAACGCCTGTATGAGTGGGAGTAACAGCCTTAGCTTCAAGTTTGACATGTAGTAAAACTTCCACTGGTCCAGATGTGATTACTGTTACTTTGAACTTTTCGCCAACTACAAGTGTAGGTGCAAACGAAGTGATAGAAGTTAAAATTAAGAACTGCAAATAACCCAACTACTACTAAACCAAGTGATACTTTTGGATTTAAAATTACTAATTCTGGTGATTTCAATGTAAATCTATTTACAGGGAGTAAAGTGGTTGCTACAACAGAGGCAGCTGAATTAATTATTAGTTCAGGAGCAATTGTCACATCAAATGATATTCCAGGAGAAAGTATTAATTTAGAATTGAATTTTCAGACTGTTCATGCAATTCCTGCAGCTGGGGTAATTTACATTAACTATCCCACTGAAATAACAGTAAATACAGCTTCATTGACTTACAGCTGTCAAGATTTATCTTCAGGTGCTACATCTACTTGTACAGGAGCACATCAGACTGTATCTGGTGAAAATAGACTAATACTCAGAAATGCATTTCCTTCAGGAATTAATGGAGGCACTAATGTGAGATTGACAATCGGAGGTTTTTCAAATTCAAAATCCTCTGACACAACTTCGAGTTTTAGAATTTATACATGGACAGCAGAAACAAATGGATACAAAATTGATAAAAAGGAAACAGGGCTATCTCTCACATCCAGATGAGATTTCCCTTGATTTACTTGTAACAGTGTAAAAACTGAATGTACAGCTTGTATACAAGGAACGAATACTGCTAATAAACTTCAAGGGAATATTTGTGTAGAAAATTGCGATGAAGACAGGCTATATGATTCAACTAGTAAGATTTGTCAGCCTTGAGATTCCAAATGATCAGCATGTGGTCCAACAACATCTGCGTGTACCAAATGTGGTAAAACAAATTATGAATTTTTGACTGGAACAACATGTTCAAATACTTGTCCAGATAAATTCTTTGGAAATACTGTAACTAATAAATGTGAAGCGTGTGATGTTGCAACTGCGCATTGATTAAATTGACAGACAAATGCAGTGACTTGCACTTCTTGTGATCAATCTACTACTTATAAATATTTAGAATCTAATTCTTGTAAGACGGCATGCACTACTGGGACAACAATTGCAGATTCAAATAATGTGTGCAATAGCTGAGATAGCAATTGAAAGGAATGTTCTGGAACTATTACTACGTGAACTAAATGTGATGCTAATTTAGTGTTGGATAAGAGAGATAATAAATGTAAAGGTAGTTGTGAAGTTGATAAAACAATACAAGTTGGGGACGAGTGTTTAGGTTGAGATTCAAGCTGTTCGACTTGTGCAGGGACTACAACAGCTTGTACTAGTTGAGCCACAGGATATGTTAAGACTACAAGTTTTACATGTGCTACACAATGTACTAATTCTAATGAAATTGTAATCAGCAATCAGTGAACAACCTGAGATCCAAAGTGCTCAGCATGAAGTGGAACTATCACAAATTGTACTGCTTGTCAAGTTGGATTCACTTTGTATAATAATGAATGTATTCTTGAATGCCCAGAAAAATATGAAAACCAAAATAGAGTATGAGTATTTGTTGGTTTAGTTTGTCCAACTAATTATGAAAGAGATGCATCAGGAACAGCTTGTATTCCAATACCAAAAGAATGAGATGAAGGTTATGAACTCAACGAAGATGGGACTAAATGTGTACCTCCTGATAACACAGTTGTTCCATTCCCATTCTTATGTTTAGCGTTCTGATTTCTTCTCTTAACAATAGCTGGAAAAATCAAGGACAAAGCCCGCTCAAAGATAATAGCAAATCTAATCCCTTTATTCGGAATCCTAGAAACCCCTGCAATTTTAGTGCTCGCAATTGTAGCAGCAATGGAAGATGGATTTATAGTGATGGCTATAGCTCTGATTGCATTTATAATTCTTATCATATTAAACATAGTTATGTACAAAATGTTTAAAAAGCACACAGAGAAAGACCCAGAGTACGCTGAAGTCTATGCAAGGAGGTATCCAAAAACCTCAGAAATTTTACCGTTCCTATGCCTTATTTGGAACTTCAGGATTCTTAAATTTTTCTACTCTGGCTTTTTCGGAATGGACACAAGTTTGTTAGTATTGAGCAAGCCTGAAGAAAATTTTATGAAGTATTTTAGGAGAATTATTATTCTGTGTTTTTGTATTGTACACATTCCCGTTTATATTGCTTGCTTGATAGGACTTGGCACATTTCCATGGAGCCAGGCATTTGTTGAATGCATTGATGTCCCTGTTGTGTTACTCACTATTTTAATCCTAACATGTGTTGAGAAGAGAATTGAAAAGACAACCCTTACTAGAGATAGCTACCTACCAGTAAATTCAGGCGGTCGATTCAAAGATGATATTGCTGTAATGTCAGCCCTACCAATGAATAGAGAATATACTGATAACTTAGAAGAGGAAAACAAGACTGACCATTATTCTATGAGTTACGATGCGGAGAAACAGTATCAGAAAGATATGGAGTATGATTCTGAACTAAGGAAACAAGCACTTCTGAGTATTATAGACCATGTAAATGACCCTGAAAGAAACTCATTCTATGGAGATGACCAGAGCATACAAAATTCCACCTTCTTTGAGGATGAAAAATACGAATCAAATCAGCGTAGAGAAATTAAAAGGCCTCCAAGAAGAGCATTCTCAGATGTAGGGCTGGAGCCAATAGACGAAGAGGAGGAATTTTTACTTTCAGAGGAAGACTCAGAAGATATGGATTCAAAACCGAAAGAACCAAAAATGCAAAGGCGTATGAGTTTCCCTATGAGGGTTGAGGAGTTACAGAAGGTTGAGAACCCAATTTTCTTCGAAGCAATTGATGAATATCGGGAGAGCCTACGAGTGCCACTTGACGATAATGTGTACGCGGATAGTCGCCCTCCAAAACCCATTGAAGATGACGTGCCTCCTGTGCTAGTAGACATGCAGACACAGACTCACCCGAATGATTTGATTTCTGAGTCGTCATCTGAGGACAGTTTGGAAGAACGTCC
>JAGYYQ010000089.1:0-10146 GCA_021440005.1 Euplotes weissei
GGTTCCTCTAAGTTTGAGTTTGTTAGCTTCGACTGGAATAATCTGAACAAGTGGCATTTCTACTACAAGTTCTTTAGGATTTTGATAGTCTAAGCAATTCTTTTCCATGTTCCATTTAGCTCCCTCAAGATGCAGACCATAGATATAGCATCCATCTTCAAGTCGTTCCTTAGCTTCCTCAGGATTCATCATTTTTGTAACATCAGTGTAGAGTGTAGCTTTATCTAATGCAATTCCTTTGCGTCTACATGTGGTTTGCACAAGTGCAGTAAGGAAACTTTCTGGAATATGAAGACCAGACAGCCATACAGCAATTGGTTCTATCATTTCGTTGTTCCATTTTATGTACAGGTCTTCTCTCTTTTTCAGGAAGACCATCCAGTTGACTAAGTTCTTTTCTGTCTGTGGAGCTAATGCTCTCCAACTGTCTGGAAGGAAACCATTGAATAGAGAAGCTGAAAGATCATCAAGTTCCTGACTCATGGCAATTTCTCCCTTCAGTGCTCTTTGTAGATTTGTACATGATACAAGCATCATATCTATGAGTTTGTTAAATCGCTCTAGCTCTTGCAATAGCACAATTTGGGTTGGTGAAGGTGCTTCGTATTTCTTCCTGACTTTGTATAGATCGTAGGTTTCTGGCAATTGATTCAATATTCCATCAGTCACACTTGCAATATGATCTTCACGATCAATACCTCCACTAGATGCTGCACTAGAGACTTGCATGAGAATCAAATTGGACCATATTTCTTTGACAGAATTACTGTAGTATGAGATTTCTGCATTAGAGTGAAGTCCAAATACTTCAGGAGAGTTGTTCAGAGGGATCTTCATAATTTCTTCGACATACCCATCTAGATCAGTTTGTCCTGGGATCTTATAATTAAAGCCAGACTGTGAGAAGTAAAACTTTTGGTTTGAATCGAAAATGAAGTCTCCCATGTATTCATCAAGGATACATACCAGAGTACGTCTATCGAAGTCATCTGTGACTCTGCCTCCATACATTGCTTCTCCAATAAGGTATCTAAGGGTTTCCCAAGGGATTTCATCACCTCCTGCTAAGGCTTTTTCTAGGTACATTCCAATGAGTCTGAATGAAATTCTGAAGTCACTTTCATTGAAGGCGTATGTGATGTTCCATCCAATTTTACCGAATTTCCTTCGTTCTTGGATTACTGCGTGGAAGAATGACAACACATAGACCAGAGATTTGAAATCAGGGTGATCGTTGTGACTTAGCTCTTCGTTCGATACTTTTGAGTATGAGCTCTTCATGTTTAATCTGAGACCATCTGGAGGTTCGGTACACACTTTCAATGATTTTTGCAAAATACCTAAAGGCATCTTTTCAGTTGGCTCAGTGGTTAACCAAAGCCTAAATTTCTCATCTGGGTTTTTGATTTCTTCAATAATATTTTCGAGTTGCTTCAACCAACTTTCAAGTAAATGACAGTTTTGGAGTAAAACCCATGCTCCTTTGAATACACTACCTTCAATCGTGTTTTGAGCAATAGGGCCCATTCCTTGACCGAGAGACAAAGATTTGAATTTGTTTTGACTCATGCCCTTTTCATCAGCGAGTTTGATCAAGTCAGCAAGTGGATCAGCCCCTGGAGAAAGAATAAATACAATTGGGGTATTTTGAGTAGATTGAGAGAACACATTTTCATATTGCAATGTTGGTGGTTGTACATAATGATCACTACCCATTTTCTCAATAATGAAATCTTTGATTACTTTGTAAACTCTGTCTGTTCTAAAAATCCTAAGAACCATTAACAGCTGGAATTTAGTGATATCTTTAGAGTAGCCATTTGGTAAATCATGATCTTCAGGATTTTCATAATCGTACCACTTCTTCCATGCAACCCCGTTGCTCTCAATATCGTCAACAATATTAGCCCATTTGTCTCCAAGGCTTGGGAGTTTTTGCAAATCTTTCCATCCGTTGACAGAAATCCATGGGTATGGCTTTTTACGAGTTACTTCTTCGAGAGATGTGTTTCCTTTTAAGAAGAATTCTTGTTCTTCGTGGTTGATATCCCCAGCAACGTCAAGAATCATGCAAGTCATTTGGAATGAGAACATGAGCTTGTGCCTTTCGAAAATTCCCATGCATGTGAAATCGTATACTCTTGTGGTTAACGTTAGCATGATGTTTCTCAATCTGTTCTGAAGGATTTGATCCTTTTTGGCTGTTGCAAGAGACTTCTTGAATACTTCAAGGTAAGACGATAGAGAGTATTCATACATTTCTGAAATATTTGAAAGTCCACACATAGCGAAGAAGAGAATAGCACCTCTCATGGCAACGTTTTTGTAGCTGTCTCTACTCCTTTCAAGACCTTCATTAGTTTCTTTGGCAATTTTGAGAGCTTCATTGATTTCATCTACTTTTGATTTAGCATGATCTAATGTTTGAATTAGTGGTTCGTTATCAACCAAAGGACCTGTTGAAGAAGATAATTCAGAAAGCAATGTATCTTCAAGTTCTTTTAACGTTGCTCTATTTTCACTAGTCTCAATGACAAGCTTCTTTCTTTGCTCTTCTAATTCTGGACGCTCAAATCCAACAACTTCGTTAAGTAACTGATCTCTCAGTCCTTCCAAAGTGACATTAAAGTTGATGATCATGGTTTTACCAAATACTTCTGGAGAATATTTAGGATTTGCTAATTTAGTAGTCATGAAAAGTTTAAAATCATCATTCCATTCGACATCTATAATCCGATATTAGTTAATTATCCGAAAAATAAAAGTAAATTGTTTACCTTTGTCACCAAGTTTTACGTATTTTACACCAGCTTGAACGACAACATTCTTTTCGACAACAGGATCGATCATTGGATCAATTTCTTCATCAATGCCTTCGAATAATACTGAGTTACCAAATTCAATGGCCATTTCAAGGTGAGACATAAAGTCAGATTGATTGAATGATAAGATCTTTAGATTTCCTGCTTTGGTTTCTTTTGTTTTAATCCAGCTCACTGCTTGCATCTGTGGATCAACACATAATGGGTATCTACTCATACTTGTTACTAGAATACCATTCTGGATTGAAAGTTCATCACCTGGAAGTCCTTCTGATGCCCATTTAGAAATTTCTACATCATCTGTGAGTAATCCATCAAGTTTAAAATTCTCTTTATGAGGCAATTCTTTTTCCTTAACACTATCTAGCCAGTGTTCATAAACCATTCTTGATCTCAATATGTGGTTGAATGGGCCACAGTAACTCAAAAAGGCACATCCTAGCAAGCAGTCTCCCGTTAGCTTGACTTTATCTTCTTCGAATGTTTTCATGTCGATTGTCCATCTTGCCTGTTCACTTGAAAGACCAGTAATAAGTTTAGTAGCTGCATCAAGTCTCTTTTGCATCCTAGCAGATTCAGCCTTCAATTCATTCAGCTCAGTTTGCTTAACTTCCATTTCAGCATTCAATTCAGCGAGCTTGGCATTGAGTTCATTCAAATTGGCTTCAGTCTCAGCTAATTCCTTTTCAGCTTGCTCGAGCTTTTCTTTCATTTCTCTAGCTTTCCTTTGTTTAGGTTCGACACCTTTATAAATTTCATAACATTTGAGATTTGCTTTCACCCACACAAATAGTCCTCCTGCAGCTTTGGATGCCTTTTTGACAGTAGCAAGCATAGCAGCTGGGTCTCCAACACAATTTGCTTTCTTTTCAAGTTCATCAATCTTCTTCTTTGCCCTTCGGACAGGATCTGCTTTCAATTTCTCGATTTTATATTCTTGCAATACATTGATAAGTTTAGTATCACCAAGCATGTTTTGCTTCACAACTGCCCATTCATCGTTATCAAGCTTTTTAGCTGCTGGATAGAGGTAGTAAGTCAAAGTACACACCATTTGCACAATCATTGGTGGAGCTGCTAAACTACGAATTTCGACAATTTCGTTTCTGTCAACTTCTTTCAATGCAGCTTTAGCTTCTTCAAATGCAGGAATGGCAGCCTCGAGCGCCTTAGCAGCTTCTTCCTCTTCTTTGGCAATCTTGACAGATTCAACATCGAGGAACTCCTTTTTAGCAGATGCTTCGGCTTGCTGCTTTCCAGCGATCTCTGATTTTTCATTGATATCTGCAATCAATGCCTCTACTACAGAAGCTTTCTCTTGAATGTTTTTGTTCTTTTCAGCAAGAATTTTGGACAGTTCAGCGGTTTCTTTGCTTGCTTTTTCCAATGTGGTGCATCCACCTTCAAGACGATGTACTTTTCCATCCAAAATTTTCTTTTGTCCCACAAGCATTTTTGTATAAGCATTAATGAAATCCAAATAGTTCTTTGGTGTTGAATAATTTCTTCTCTTGAATTCAACAGAATATTGTTCAGAGAATTGTTGAACTGATAAATGTACCATGACTATGTGTTTTGTAATACCTTCTCTTTGGCTATCTTCAAGTTCTTCTTCTTTGAGGAAATGCTCTGCTACTGCTGTTAATGCACCCTCTGGCCATGGGAAGAACCAATCTATTGATGTATTGCTAACCAAACCAGGGAAGTTACGACACCTAACTCTAAGAGTATCACCGGCAGGAGACATTGCTAAAACGATATGTAGATTATCTCTACATTTATCAACAAAATATTTCCATTTAGCTTCTGGAGTTTCAGGAGTGCCAGCTTTACGGGCTTCATCGTCGATTTCATTGATAAGGCCATCTTTTTCCTCTTCAGGGAATAATCCAGGTACCATACCAATGGTAAGCATATTGTTGATAAGTTCTAAGAAACCTTCTTCTACAACATGGGCATCAGTAAACATGAATGTTGTTTCTTTCTTGACAACCTGCTTATAGATTTCTTGCAAATCTTCTCTGAAGTTTTCTTCTCTGTAATTTCTTGACAAATTGATTGTATTCAAAGTATAGCTTGCAGTGAATGATGCAAGTTTGGTAAGACTTTGCTTTCCTGAACCACCTACACCAACTAATAAGGCTGAACCACGTGGGAATCTGATGATACGATGAATGTTAGTGACATGGAGAAGAGCATCATTAAATAGTACCAAATTCATTGCTTTGTTTTCGTAGGTATAGTCTTCAAGCATTTTGTCCATTTTCTCTCTAATTTGTTCAAATCCGCCCAAGTCCTCATACAATTTTGGATCACCTCCTTCATCATCGATTGGGTCTGCAAGAGCATAATCTCCAAAAATAATAGGGTTGGCAAGTGCGATTTCTTCGCAGCCAGGGAAAAGTTCAGAAATGAACTTGGGAATGAGATTTTCGTTAACAATTTCTCTGTCTTCGTCTGAAACCAGCCTATCACTGAATACTCGCATGCATTCGTTTCTCCAGAGTCTGACTAAGGATTCTTTGGTTGGGAATTTGTCAATAGTAGACCTGCAAAGCCCTTCGTACACTCTGCTTAGGTCTCTCAGGTTGAAAATGTAGTGGAATTTTATTGGGGTTCTTGGGAGCATTTCTGTGATGTTGTTATATAGGTTTAGTGTTCCTCTAGCCATCTTTGCTGGCACTTTGGTGTAGATCTCTTCTTCGTAATCTCTTGCTTGTAAATGTTTTTCTAGAATTCTTGTGTAAATAGATTCAACAGCGTCTTCACTTGGAGGCAAAAGAGCAAATACTGTAAATAGAGACATAAATCTTGGATCCACAGGAAGGTTAGCACCAGTTGGAGGAGTCATTGCTCCAATGTATTGGGTATCTACAATTTGCCTTAGTTCAAGTTCTCCACCTCTTTCATATAAAGAGCCTTTTTCAATCAAAAATTTAAGGAATGCTATTGGCTGTTGAGTTCCATAAATATCAACTTTTGGCATGTTGAGGTCATCCACAAATACAATTAGTTTTCTATTGCCAGTTGGTCCATAAGTTTTGAAGGTTCTCTTTTCAACATTTTCTTCGATTGTCTGTTGACAAACCATTGATGTAGTTCTTGAAGAGAAGTTGATGTTAAGCATAATATTTCTTTCAGGATCAAGTTCTTTCAAAGTATTGAATACAGTTACAGATTTAGCAGTTCCTGATTCTCCAATAAACATGCATGGTTTTCTACTAACCATGATTTTTCCTAATAACCAAGAATATCTCATTGTATCGACCGTTGGTACAAAAATCTTTGAGAATTTACCGTCTTCAGGAGGAACATAATCTTCAACTTTTCTTTGCCATGGTACCCAGCTTTGGTTTGCAAGCTCGATGATATTATCATAATAGGATGAGGAAGGAGGCAAAATATTAGTGCTTCCTTTTAAAAATTGATCAAACTTATCTCTATCTTCTCCGACTAAACAACCACCAAATGACCAAATCAGACAGAATATATAGATCTTCTCAAGTTGTTCAAATTCTTGTGGTGGATTTTCTTCTGGAAGTAAGGCATCGATTAGACTACAAAGTTGTACAACACAGTTCAGGTTTGTTCTTGGAGTCATAAATTGTAATGGAGCTACTGGGTCTGCATCTTCTCCAATAATACCTTCGTAAATTCTGTCTACGCAAATATCAACGTACTTTTGGTACAATTCTTTAAGACTTTCGTACATGATTTCGGAATAATTGTTACGTTTCATTTTACACCATCTTTCATAGTATGGATAATACCCAAGATTCTTTGGATCTACATAAACCATACCACATCTTGAAATTGTAGCTGGAGAAGCGTATTGTAAATCGTATACTTCGAAGAGCATTGCGCAATGTTTTTGGAGTCGAATACGTTGTCCATTGGCAAGAGTTAAAATTTTACTGTCATCCATGACTGAGTTCATGTTTTCAACCCAAACTGCGTCTACATCACCATCGTATAGAATCCATCTTCGCTCTTCCTTTCCTGGCTCAAGATCTTCGTTCATTTCAAAGAAGATTTTAGAAAGAAGTCCATCTGTCCAATCTCTTGATTCTGGGTCTAGAATGCCGTATAACTCATCTACAGTAATTGATTTGGCATTGATGCACCTAATTCGGGTTGGAAGTCCAGTTTCTAAATGAAGTCCTTTGGCAAGTGAATCAATAATGACTGATTTTCCTGCTCCTGTAGGTCCAACAACCATCGTAGTATGTCTCGTCATCATAGTTTCATAAAGCTGAATAATCTTATTAACTTGATCATTAAAATTTAGTTCATCTTCATGTTTATACAATCCTTCATCTAAGTGTTGAACTATCTTTTCTTTCATGCTTTCATATCCTACTCTTTCAAGTTGGATTCCCGGGAACAAATCATTGATCAAACCTTGGAATAATGGAACATCTTCAAACACAAATTTTGGAGCATTCATATCTCTCAAAGCCCTCATCAACACAAGATCCTCTGCTAAATCTGAATAATCTCTTTTCAATGACCCAGCCATGACAAGTACTGATTTAAGTGCTCTCAAACCGAAATCATAATGGTATTGCTGTGAAAGTTGTTCTTTTGAAAGTTTATACAGCACAGTCATTTTCTTGGCTAAGATCTTTGCCAATGTAAATCCTTCGGACATGAGCATGTTCTCACAAATTAAAATTAAATCAGGAACAATCATTGTTACTGGTCTGAAAAGAGCCTTCAAATTATCTGGTAGTTCTGATCTTCCTGCGTATCCTGGATTCATTGTTACAAAAATACCCACAGTTGGAATCAATCTAACATCTTTTTCTTGAAATTCTATTCTTTTCTTGTTTTTAATTAAACCATGTTGAATAGTCTGAAGCTGTGAAGAGATGACAGACAATACTTCTGGATTGATTCTGTTGAACTCATCAAAACATCCCCAGAATCCTGATTGAATAAGTCCAGAGAATATGGATCCCATAGCGAGTGCATCTAAAGTACCTCCACAGTTAGTTACAACACATCTAATAGCTAATTGCTTTGCAAGATCTTTAACAGTTTCTGTTTTTCCTGTTCCTGCTGGTCCAGCTGGAGCTCCTCCAAGTTTAAATGTCAAAGCAGTAGTCAAGGTCATGACACATCTATCTGTCAGTGGAGTAATAACTAGCCTTGCTGAAAGTCCTAGATATTCATAGCAATAATCGAACACACCAGTACACTGTCTGATCATGATATCGTCCTTTTTACGGTCCCATGAAAATCTGAGCTGACTTTCCCAGTCAAATTCTCTTTCATCAAGGATAGAGTCTCTCACAAACCGATCAACAATGTCTCTAGCGTGGACATCAAGGATGATTAGTACATTGATTTTTCTCCGTAGGTTGGAATCAAGGTCAGTTCTCACCATTGCAATAAGGTCGTTCAAATCATTTGACTGCTTGATGAGTTCGTTTTTCATAGCATGCTTGTCACCTTCAAGGACTCTTTTGAATACGTCTTGTACAGAGAAAGTCCACCAGACTTGAGAGCCAAGAATTGAAATCATTCCTAGCTGATTGGTAATCCAATCTGTTCTCTTTTCTTTAGTGTAGAACATGATTGCCTTTTTGGCTATCACATGGAGGGTTGCTTTAGCTTCTTCATCGACTCTGGTCATCCAGTCTTCAACTGCTCCTTCAGGTTTCTGAGGTACTTCAAATTCGAAAGTTTCTCCTTCATCAGAAGTCATACCTTCAATTACTTTATCCCCTTTGATGAAATTCAATTGTTTGCAGTTATCAAATAGCTTTAGTAAGTGTGGTTGAATTGTAGTAGGTTTGCTCGAACCAAGAATAAACAGGAGATCATCGTTTGAAATAAAATAAAATCGAGCAAATGAATTTCTTTTGTTCTCTAAATAGTTAGTCAGACTCTTTTGACATTTTTCAAGTTCAGTTAAAATGTTTCTCAATTCAGTTAGCCTATTTCCTCCTTCAGCTTTGACACAACAAGAATATACATTTGATTTCTTAGATACATTCTCCATAATTTTTCTGTAACTATTGTTGATTCTGTCGAATTTCTTAGCTTCTTCGTTAAGTTGCTGTCTAATATCTTCACTGCCATTGAAAATACTTTCAAGGTACATCCATTTTCTTTGAACAATTAGCCAAATATCGACTACATCGTTGATAGTATTCAGGTCTCTCTCCCACTGTTTGACTCTTTTGGCAAAGGCTCTGACAAATTTAGAGCTGGCAATATTTTGCAAGTTTAGAATGTTTTCTTCAAGAGCAGCTCTGATTTCGTCAGGAGAACTGATTGCCCAACCACGTTCTTCATTTCCTTTCACATATTTGACAATTTTGAAGCTTTGAACTTTCCAAGTCTGCTCAATTCCTTTCAAGCTCATTTCATTCTTCTTTTCAGCATTTGCTTCAGTCAAAATTTCATCAACAACTTCTTGGTAATTTTGTAGTTCCAACTCAAAGACCTTTGATAGAGTGATAGTTTTGAAGTCAACTTCTTCGATGTCTTGCCCAGTTTGTGCCATAATTTTCTCCCAATGTCTTTTCTGAATAGCTGGAGATTTGAGTTTTTCGATCAGTGGCACTGAGTCTTTAAACCCGGTGACAGTTTTCTTAAGCTTTGAATATGGTGGCATTTGCTCAATTCCTGGATTTTTGTTTGGAAGCCTTCTTACTTTCTTCTCAAAATCTTCTGCTCCTTTAGACAATTCAGTAATATCAAGCTTGCTCCATGGTTTTAGTGACCAATCTTTAACCTGATTCTGATGATCCTTATAAATTGAATAAATCAGATCGAACTTCTTGTTTTGCTCTTCCATCATGATCAATTCAGAGTACTTAGTGATAGGTAAATCAAATAATTTTTCAGCTCTAACCTTATGTTCTCTCATTTTATTGAACTCTTTGACTTTCTCTTTACTCTGGTTAAGTAAATCAAGACCTTCATCAAGAGTATTGCCATCGCTGCCAGGTCCAGCTTCCATATATCTGTCGTACTCCTTTTTGATTTCTTCACTGAACAGTTTAACTTCCTTCTGAGTCAGTTCTGAGAATGTCTTTTTCCTCTGTAACGATTCAAAATCAGTTTTCTTGGCTTGGTAGATCAAGTTGTTCCATTCATTGCCGATGTTGTCACTTTTGCGAGCGAGGTCTGGCTCAACCTCAAATCCGTACATTTTGAGGATTCTGAACTGTTCCTGGACGTCTGTGATTCTGAACTCCATTTCCATGGACATGTCCTTGATTTTGTTGATGTTGGACAGCAATGTAGCCAGTGCTTCATGGTTTCCTGGGTTGATTTTGAGTAGTTTATGGTTTTCTTCGATTTCCTCAGT